>DF358059.1:14867-70412 GCA_000787875.1 Solanum virginianum
GAATAGTCAAGTTATATTCAGTTTTTGAGTGTATCATAATGTATATTTAGTAGATAGCTCATGTATAACTAACCTATATTGTATAGCCAGTGTATACTTTTTATGACTTTTGACAAGTTATATTGCATTTTTTTTTTAATGATTTTGGGCTATTTTTTATGTAAATAAAAAAGGACTATATTTGTTGTAAATTAATTAGTTTAGTGTATATATTTGAAATTATCCCTATAATTAATTTCTTCTAATCGTTTTTTCACAACAATAAGATAGTGAATATGCAGATCTTATCCCAATCTTAGGACTTGGGAGGTAGTAAGTTGTTTCTGATAGACCCTCAAGCTCAACATAAAACATAACAAAGCAGTTCAACAACAATAACAACAACATACCCAGTGAAATTCCAAGAGTGGGGTCTGGGGAGGGTAGAATGTACGCAAACCTTATCACTACCTCATAGAAGTAGAGACGTTGTTTCCTGGTAGCCCTCATCTCAAAAACCCATAAGACAGAAAGAACTAAATATGACAAAAAGAAAAGGGAACACAAAGAGCGACTAATAATGAATAGCACATGACAATATATAAATATGATACAACCAACACATATAAGACAGATAAAATACTAAGGATAATGTAACGGAACATTTAATTACCTGTTGATGAAGTAAATACAAATCAGAATCAACAACTAGGTTAAAGCCTAGGTGACTTATCCATGGTGGAAATACTTTTTGCTCCCAACCAACAAAGTTTCTGAAGGATGTCAATATCAATCTGCTATTGCCTGGACTTACTGGAACACAAATAAATAATAGAAATTCTCTATCTCTTTTATCTGGTGATAATTGTTCCTGCGTCACATCGATCCTGCGTCACATCGATTTTTACGTTATATTATATGTTCTCTGACACTGTAATATATTATTATAACAACTAAAAGATATTTACACAAATGATGATATTATAGAGAAAATTTGAACCAATTAAAACATGTGACTTTTTCCTCTTAAATAGAAAATTTATTTATATTTAAAATAGTTTTTTAGATAATTATACCGTCGTCATAAATCACATAGTGTAAAGAGTTAATTTTTTTTCTTACCCTTCTTCAATTTACAGAAATCCCTTAAAAAACATGCCAATCTTTGATACATTAATTCAGCTTCAAATATAAAAATTAGGATTTTTAAATATTAGGAGGTAACATTTGAAGCATGATACATTGAACATAGATATAGTTTAAGAATCAGAAATAATATATCTAAATTAATGAATTAATTTATCCGTATTACTGAATTAATGTATCTGGATGGAAAAAAGGGATTTTTGAATTTTTTTAGAATGGGTGCGAATAATGGAAAATATGATAAATAAAGGAGTGTAATTAGGTAAAAAAAATTTCTAATTAGGATTTTTTAAGTATCAGCAGGTAACATTTAAAACATGATACATTGAACATAAAGATAGTTTAAGAATCAAAATTAATATATCCGAATTACTGAATTAAATATATTTGGATGGAAAGAATTTTTTTTGAATGACTGCGAATAATGAATAATATGATAAATAAAGAAGCGTAAAACAAAAATTGTTACCTTTGATTCATTATCCAAATAAGTTTGAACACCAAATGGACCATAGTACACACAAGGGGCAATAAATTTGTGTTCACCAGGACCTTGCTTTGCAATATATCCATTTATGTCTATTTTTTCAAGACTTATATTAAGTGGTTTTCCTCCTTCTCTATCAGCCTTCAAAGTGCACATATTAATTATATATTTATTAGTTTATTTGGTAAAAATATTTAAATAAAAATAAATATCCAAAATATGTTAGAGGGTTAATTATTTCTTATCTGTTTGGAAATTCTGGAATTTTCATTATGCCATAATGTGCATAGTTGACATGAGATGGATCCATGAGGTTTTCAATAAGAATTTCATACCTGAAAAAAAGATTATTTCTTAAATTGAATTTCAAATTCTGATTAAATATCAATAAGCAATCCAAAAATTGACCATCAAACTAATTTAATTTTAATTACCAAACAAAATATAATCACACACTTATAGTAAACAAGGTTAGCATGCAAACTTTCTTTAATAGAGACAAATATATGGTTTTATTCGGTCAAAATAATTACCAAAAAGATAGTCATTTATTGTATAGGCATGTATAGTCAGTGTATATTTCATGTATAGTCAAGCTATATTCAGTTTTTGAGTGTATCGTAATGTATATTCAGTGTATAGTGCATGTATAGGTAATCTACATTGTACAGACGACATATATATTCTATGATTTTTGGCAAGTTATATTGTATAGTCATATATATTTTCTACGATTCTGAGTTATTTTTTATGTAAATAAAAGAGGAATATATTTATTGTAAATTAATTAGTTTATTGTATATATTTGAAATTATCCCTTTATAAAAATTTTATATGATGTTTAGTATTGAAACAATTGTATTGGAAAATGACTTCTGTCCAAAAGTGAGAAGTGAAAAATATTTTTTCTATTGAAAGTACTTTGTGATAACCAAACATCAGAAAATGAGTTTTTTCCTTAAGAATATTTTTTGTCATGCCAAAATTGAACACCAAAAATATTTTCAAGGATATTACTTACCCATATGGGACATCTCTAACTATTGTTGATTTAGTATATAAAGTATCATCAAAATATGGAATATAAGGTGGACATTTTGTTAAGTGTGTGTCCTTGTAAGAAGGATCAGTGTTGGGCCAAAACCAAAGAATATCATTTTGCACAAAACTTGGATACACTGATAGACATGCTCTTTTGGATGTGTGAACCTGCAAAAAATAATACAAGAGCACATGTAATTTAAAATAAATAAAAAAAGGAAATCGTAGAGGGTTACGGTGGAACGGATAAGATCTCTTGGTCCATAACCAAAGGTCTCATGTTCAAGTTCTGGACATGAAATGAACTACTTAAATAATATAAACCAGATTTTATACGGTGGAATGGATAAGATCCCTCCACCCTTAACCAAAGGTCTCGTGTTTAGGCCCTGGATATGAAATGAACTAAATAACGTAAATCAGAACAGAAAAGGTATTTTATATGGTGGAATGGATAAGATCCCTCCACTTTTAACCAAAGGTCTCGTGTTCAAATCCTAAACATGAAATGAACTAAATAACATAAACCAGAACAGAAAAGGTATTTTATATGGTGAATGGATAAGATCCCTCCACCCTTAACCAAAGGTCTCGTCTTGAGGCCTTGGACATGAAATGAACTAAATAACATAAACCATAATAGAAAAGGTATTATATACGGTGGAATGGATAAAATCCCTCTACCCTTAACTAAAGGTCTCGTGTTCAAGCCCTGAACATACATGAAATGAACTAAATAACATAAACCATAATAGAAAAGGTATTATATACGGTGGAATGGATAAAATCCCTCTACCCTTAACTAAAGGTCTCGTGTTCAAGCCCTGAACATACATGAAATGAACTAAATAATATAAACTAGAACAGAAAAGGTATTTTATACAATGGAATGAATAAGATCCCTCCATCCTGAACCAAAGGTCTTGTGTTCAGGCCTTGGACATGAAATGAACCAAATAGCGTAAATCAGAACAGAAAAGGTATTTTATACTAAATAAATGTGTCAAAACCTTTGAACCACAGATAAAAAGGAGTAGTGTTAATTACATGAGGCTTGTCTTTGGGAGCTTGAGGAATGAACTTGCATTGACCATGACCACCAAAACACCAACCATGATATACACATTGTAATCTTCCCCATTGATCAATTCTCCCTTCAGAAAGTGGAGCCAATCTATGAGCACAAGCATCATCCATCACTCTCCATTCCTCCATATTCTTATCCCACCACACAACCAAGTCAATTCCCATCACTTTTTTTCCATGGGGCCTTCTCTTATCAAGCTCACTTATTGGCATTATTGGATACCATTGTGAATACCAATCAAATTTCTCATTTTCTTGATTAATTTCTTGTTCATCATTTGGAAGTAGTTGTTGTGGTGGTTCATCATTGGTTGAGATAGGACTTGACTTAAACATATTAATAGTGCAAAAATTGAATCTTGACTTGTGGGGTGGTTGATGATTTAGAGGAAAAGAAAAGTTTGGTTTCTTCTCATATAGGATTCTTGAAAATCTTGGTGTTTTCAACTTGAAGTGGAATGGTGAAAAACTAGTAGAAACTTTGAGAGCTTCCATATTGCTAGTCTAGAAGTATACACAATTCTTGATTCTTTTTTCTCCTTGTGTCAATTATTTATATTACTATTCCAACTACTCCCTCACTTTGCACTTTCTTTAACAAAAATCATAAAATGACACGTTTATTATGATAATATTTCAATTATTTTTTGCCTACATATCAGAGTAACATGAAAAGATTCAAACATACATGACTAAAAGTAAGAATCAATATTTATATGCGTTTTAGTAAAAAACATCTGAATTTTTTACTTAAACAACCTAAAATTATGAAACGGATATTAATTAAATGACGATATCAAAAACAAGTATACAGTCGGATGTTACTATGGTAACGCCATAGATAAGTCCAAATTTTAATAACGAATAACATAAATAAGTTTTTTTTAAAAATTAAATGAATTTTTTTCGAAAAAGCACTACTAATAGGTATGATTGGAATAAAGCTTCTTGCTTTTGTCTCACAAAAGGTGGTGAGTGGGTCACCAAAGTTAGTGGTTTTTCTTTTTTTTTTTTGATAGAACATCATATTTTAATAATGGAATATTTAAGTCTTTTTTTTTTCAAAAATATCATAATAAGAAAGTGGAAAGGTGGAATGGAAAGGTAATATTGGAAATGTAGGTTCTTGCTTTTGTATGACAAAAGGTGGTGGGGGGTAACCATATATGTTTAATAATGACAACAAATGTTGATGTTTCATATGATTCCATAAAAAGAAAAATATGTCACATTTTTTAATTTTGAAAATGTTAGTGTAACAAAAGCTTTAATTTTTAGTCATTTTAGTCAACTTTTGTATCGTAAGAGATGAGATTAACAAATGATAATCTTGAAGCTATTTCTACATTTAGACACAAAAGATTATAGTGTAATCGCATCAACACCTTCAAATGACAACAAAGCTTCAACCATATAAAAATAAAATACATTTGAACAACTAAAAGTTGATGTTTACGGATATTATAACATGTTCAGAAGATGCAGGTTGCGCAAATAAAGATGTTGAGATGGATGTATGGACATACTAGGGGCGATAAAATTTGGAATGAGATCATTGGAGAGAAGTTAGGGGTGGCCTCTGTGACGGACAAGATGAGAGAAGTGAGACTGCGATTATTTGGACATGTGCGGAGAAGAAGTGTTGACGCTCCTGTTAGGAGGTGCGAGAGTAGACCAAAAAAGTATTAGCGGAGGTGATTAGATAGGATATGACGCAACTTCATATCACCGAAGGCATGACCTTAGATAGAAAGGAACGAAGGTCACTTATTAGGGTAAAGGGTTAATAGGCTAGTAGGGGTAAAATGATGTTTGCCCTTGTGAAATAGTAGGGTAATAGAATTAGTAGTCTTTTTATATATTATGTTGTTATTGTCCCTCTTTTATTTTGTTACTTTTATTGTACTATTATCATTTGTTTTCCGCTCTGGTTTTTTCATATCTAGTAATTTCTGCTTAGGGGCTGATATTTTTTAGATGAGGGTCTTCCGATCTCCGAAAATAGTTTCTCTATCTCTATGAGATAGTAATAAGATCTGAGCACATTTTACCCTCCCCAGCCCCCACTTATCAGATTTTACTAGATATGTTGTTGTTTACGAACACCAGACATAAATGTATAACTTACTATTTATTTTGTTAAAATGTCACACATTTTGCAGTAGTTCAATTTGTCCAAAAGTGTGTATCTGGTCACTAGCTAAGTTTATGAGACACTTATAAAAGTTAAAAAAATTCCTGTAACTAATATCCACTGGTTCGACTAATTCGAATTCGCGTTGAATACAACAAAGTGAAAGACTTCAAAGTGTCAAAAGTAACACTATAACTTGTACATGTTTAGCAGATGTAATTTGTGAATACAGTGAGTGTTCAGCTCCAAGTCGTTAAGACAGTACTCAAAGTGTCAACGGAAGGCGTGGTCATAGTCGTGGAAATGGAAATTTTTGTATATGAAATGAGACAACCATCTCGAGGCCACGAAGCATAGTAATGCAACAGTGACTAAAGAATACCTTGCCACCACAGACAACGTGCCCTGCTTTGCAGCAGCAATAATTCCGATCACACCAATGGAGGCGATCTGCAGTATAACTTCAAGAGCGTTGAGACCTTTATATGCAAGATTGCAACTTGTGCAATTCACTGTATGAGTCCAATACCTGAGAGGAATTGTAAACATATCATTTTTACTGTTAACTCGATGTCTTCATCTCCAAAAGGTTCTCGAAAGTCAAGTCCAAAGCTTGTTTAAACTAGAATTAACCAAGAATCTATATTAGAACTGTGGGAATGAGAGAATGAACCTGTCCAACAGCTGCTCCCTTGGAGGAGTTGGCGGGAGGTCTCCGTTGTACTTTCCACGCCAATCAACTTGACCACCTGCATATTTATTTAGCCACCTTCTAAAAGCGACAACAATGGCATCTGCCTTTGTTGGCACATAGCAAGCTTTATGCCAATTGTAAGAGCCAATTTCCCTTAGCTTGTGTTCCTTCATAACAGAAAACAAATTAAATGAGTAAGGAGGACTCGTCATATCGTAGAAGGTAATGTTTCACCTAAAAGCACCAAGGCTTCACCGGAGTCTTAACTTACAAACAGTCATGCAATATGTTGTTGGTCCAATAGAGGGCCTATTGTCACAACCCATGTGAGTAAGTTGTCAAGCGCCTTGTGGAAGTCGAAGTCTAAGCCTGTGACACTATGCTCCACATTTACTGTTTGAAATAAAAGATGGTAAAAAGAGTGCATTGAACTCCTAGGCTAATTTTTCTAAGCCTCGTGAAGTTGGAGAGCTGGAACACAATCCCATGCAACTATAGGTGTCTATTTGGTTCAGACTTGTTTTTAACATGGTTTCTTTGCTTTTCTCTGTTTGGTCCATTTCATTCGATCTTTAATAGCAAAGCACAGAGTAAAAAGATAACCACAACATAAATATTAACAGATGGGGTGAAGCCGCAGACAAGAAGAAATGGAGAAAGCGAGGAAAGGGGTGTGGACAGGTAGAACTCAAAAGCTTTTTGATGAAATAAATCCCGCATATCCTCGGCTCTCCATCGAAAACTATTTCAGTAGCTTTTCACACAAGTCACATCACATGTCTAGAGTTACTTTGTTGAGTAGTATACACCGCAGTGAAAATACCGCCAAATCATGATATGCCTAAAAGTAACAGTTTGTATATAGAAGTTCCTATTCAAAGTTCCAGCTCCAGAAGCTATGCCAGGTTTAGATGGCGAAATGAGCTCTCCTCCGTTAAGCTTGACAATAAAGCTTGAACTTTCGGTCTGGTAACTTGAAGGGGTTTTAACAAATTTAGTTCAAGAGATATGCTTGTTTCCTTTTCATGGAACGCGAAAGGGTCCTTGTACATAGTAAATATCTCTAAAGCTAAGTTGCTCGGACTCTCCAAAAATGTTGCTGCACCCGTGTCGGATCCTTCAAAAATACACTATTTTTTGAGGATCCAACACACACACATCAACATTTTTGAAGAGTCCGAGCAACATAGCTCTAAAGATTCAGGCATGTGCAAATGAATAGTCACCTCAGTTTCTTTAAGTTAACAGCCTTCTGAGGTATAACTGGATTTAACAAGAACACAATAGAAATTGAAAAGCTGCAACAAAGAAAATGGATTTACCTCCACATGAAGAAGATACAAATCAGAATCCAGAATTAAGTTTTGCCCCAAGTGAAATATCCAACGTGGAATTATTCGATCTGGCAAAGTGGCAAAGTTTCTTGGAGATGCAAATATAATTCTGCTGTGACCTGGACTAACCGGAATACAGATGAAAACTAACAGTGCTTTTTTCTGTTTCTCAGCTGAAGGTTTGTCCTGCATGAAATATGTATATTTAAACTGCTGCAAAGAGCACCAAATAAATGTCGAAAAAAAGAACCAAGTATATGGAAGCACAAGACCATGAAATCAATTACCTGTACAGCTCCAGATGATATAGCAGATGTTTTTCCCTGAGGTCCTCCGAAAGCAAAATAACTATAATACACACAAGGTGGAACAAATGTGTTCCGTCCAGGTCCCTGGTTTGCAGTAATTCCATTTACATCCAATCTTGTGACAGTTATGTCGAGTGGTCGTCCTCCTTCTCTATCAGCTTTCACAGTGCATAAACAATTCTATTAGTCTGGTGAACTTATTTACACATGCAACGAAAAGAATTTAGAATAAAATGTGTATGGGATAGTGTAAGCTTCTTATCTTTTGGGGGCTACTGGAACATTCATTATGCCATAATGTGAATATTGGACATGAGCTGGGTCCATAAGGTTTTCAATCAAAAGCTCATACCTGAAAATTATCGGACTCGTTACAGACTATAACTGAAAGAAAGAGCAAAGTAGGTGAACTTTCCAACATTATCAACGTAAGATTGAAACTACATTCGTACATAGTTTGCTTGTTCACATTATAAAGTTTGGATTTCTTCTGCTTTCCTCAATTGCTCGCCTTTTATATTCTATATATAGATTTTATCCCCCAACCACATCTTCCCCTCTGGGAAAAAAATGCTTTTTCTGTTCCGAGAAAGTGCAACAGTTTCTGAAGAATTTCTCCACAAAAGAAAAGTTGGATGTCTGAGTCTGCTTACCCATATGATATATCTCTGACTATGAAGGTTTTCGAAAATGAACTGTCATCAAGTTCAGGTATATAAGGAGGCCTTTTCGTCAAATATATGTCCTTGTATAGAGGATCAGAGTTTGGCCAAAACCAAAGAATGTCATTTTGCACACAACTTGGATAAACAGTTGCACAAGCTCTTTTGGACGTATGAACCTGCACAGCTAATACAAAAATGTCATTCCCAGTTTACTTGAATAAAGCTACAAATACTATTTGTAAAATTATTGTCAAATACTAGTGCTTAGCTATAAGCAATTCCGAGAAGTACACAATACACAAACTTCACGTGTTTGGAAAGTGAAGATTCACACTCACAAGGTCAGAGGTGAAAAAACCAGTATAGAGGAATATCAAAGACAATGACTTACGAGAGTTGTCATCGTCTTTCATCAGACAATAAAAATAGAAAGCCTTCACCAATGATGACAATTGTAAGTCATGTGTTCTACCATTAGAATTGGAATTGATATTTGACCATATTGATATAAATATTCGTTGATAATTTTGTCGAGTTATTTTGTTTTATTTTAATGAAGTCTCCATCAAAATTTACTGCCACTGTTACTCAAGTTCTTGAATCCATGGGCTGAAGAACTGCCAATCATTTATGTTTCGATCGCGTATAAGTTCATGTGGTCAGCTATATGAGTCCTTGTATTCGTTGATTCATTCCACTCTGTTCAGTACCTTATTCCTTAGCATTCTCTATTCTATACTCAAGCAATATTATATTGTCTCCTTACCAAGAGCATTGGCAGAACAAGAATAGGTAAAAAAACACAATTCTTCCAACTACTGCATAAGCATATTGAAATATGCACCATAATGATTTCCCTTCTCGTGAATCAACTTTAATATATGCTCAATGCTTCTCCAAATGAACAACCATTTTCGCAACGTTTGACAACCCCTGTATAGCTTTCACACTTATCCTAATTAAATCAAGATCATCAACTGCTTCTGTGAAACCAAACACAAGTATCCAAGATCACACGGCTCATCCCACAGTATGAAGCTATGTTTACATGTTCTCATGAGAAATTTCCACCATTAGTTAATGGAATTGACACTTATAGAATTAAACATGTTGATATCTAGTTAACAGTGCAAATGTTGGGTCTACAAGAAACAAAAAGGTCTTTATTATCCTCCTCACTTTCAGCCAAGTTAACCAAAAACAACATACTTAGTGGATCCCACAAATGGGGTCTGGGATGGTAAAAATGTACGCAGACCTTACCACTACCTCGTAGAGATAGAGAGGTTGTTTCCGAGAAACCCTCGTCTCAAAAATCAAGCCCCATAAGCACAATATACTAGATATGGAAAAAAGGGGAAAAGAACAGAAAAAAGAAAGAGCTACTAATATCGAAAAGCAAATGATAGTATGTTAATATGACAAAAGTAACAAATATAAGAAAGATAATGATAACACATGAACGACTAATCCTACTAAACTATTATATTGTTGTCACAGACTTGGTTGTTATTCCAATGTACCGTGCAGCCTAGCAAACTTTTAACACTCAAGTTGCTAGTCAGCCTGACTCTAATGCTTAGCGAACTAGGAAGATTTTGAGGAACAAAGAAGAACTTGTATTAGAGAGAACTCTTTACAAGACTTGCTTGAACTCTTGTTTTCTGGATTTCTGAATGTTTCAAAATGAATGCTAAGGAGGGGTATATATACGACTCCACCTCCAAAATGGACCGTTGCTACAGTACCCTAGCCGTTGCTACTGTACTCTGCCCGTTGCTACAGTATATTAGCCGTTGCTACAGTACTCTACAGTATTCTACAGTGTTCTAGGTCATTCTAGAACCTTCCGGCTTGTTCTACCAAGATCATGGACATTTTTAAGGCATTTTCAGGCGAAATTTGGACGGCTCATCACATTAAGGCCAGACATCAACCTACTCCATTGATCACCATTCACCACCAAAATTCTTTGTTTTCTAACTACTTTTAAGTGACATGTGATATGATCATTACCAATTAAAGACAGTGAATAAAGGACATAGCAAAGAACAAATAAACAATTACCGGAGGGCCATCCCTAGGAGCTTGAGGGATAAACTTGCAATCACCAGCTCCATTAAAGCACCAGCCATGATACACACACTGCAATCTTCCCCATTGATCAATCCTTCCTTCAGAAAGTGGAGCATATCTATGAGGACAAGAATCATCCATTACTTTCCATTCATTCTCATTCCTATCCCACCACACAACCACATCAATCCCCATCACTTTCTTCCCATGTGGCCTCCTCTTATCAAGATCACAAAGTGGCATTATTGGGTACCACTGAGCATACCACTCAAATTTCTCTTCTTGATTTCCATTTCCAGTCTCTTCATCAAATGGGGTTTCTGATTCAGTCAAGACACTTGGGGAAACAGCAGTAAAAAGCTTAAATTTTGCATTTTGGGTTTGAATTGAGGGAAAACAAGAAATGGGGTTTTCATAATTTGGATGAATATACAAGTTGGGTTTCTCAAAAATGGTTTTGGTTGAGTTCAAGTTGAGCTGAAATGGTGAAAAGGAAGAAACTTTGATAGCTTGCATGGCTGATTCTTGAAAATGGTATGTAAAAAGTTCAAATCTTTTTTTGAAAAACTCCCAAACCCATTGAACTGCAAATGCAGAACAAAGTGGTGACTGATAAAAAAAAAAGAAAAGTGTTTTTGTGGCTTTGAGCAATGCAACACATTCAATGTGTCATCTTCTGCAATTAATTTATGGCCAGAAATTTTATTTTTATTTTTATTTTTGAAAAAATAAAAATGTAAATTTACTTCGTTGATATAATAATTTTCAATTATATGAGGTAATATGAAAATTAGATTAGATACGTGGATTAGAAAGTAAGATGGATCAAAAATGATTCAATATCAATAAAAATATTAGTCCATTTATTATCCCTCTATATTAATTACAATGGTCAATTCCTAAACAACTTTTTAAGAAGTTCCATTTTATTTTGTAAAACATTTTAAACTAAACTTGTAAGCAGAAATTAAAAAAATAATTTTAAAAAAAAGAGTTGACTAGAGGAAGTGGAGTACTATATAATAAAGAGAAACTTTAATCCCCAGTTATTCATTAAACAAAACATATACTAAAATGTTCTTTTAATAAATTCAGCCAAAACCCCTTGAACCAAAAAATCAAAGAAGAAGAGCAGATGGATCTTAATGGTTTAGCTATGGATGTTGATGGAGACAATTTGGGCACTTGTTTGACAAGCTTTGTTGATGATGGTACAGTTGAGAGTCACAGATACTATCTTGCTCGCAGAACCATACTGGAAATGCTTAAAGATCGTGGCTTTGCAATACCCAATTCAGAAATAGACTCAACCCTTCAAGAATTCAGAGAAAAATATGGTCAAAATCCTGATGTTGAGCGACTCAGAGTTTCTGCAATGCACAGGAATGATCTTACCAATAAGGTAAGTTACCCCTTTTTGAATTTTTTATCTAAAGTTGAAATCTTTTGGGGAATGATAATAGTCTCTCTATCTTTGTGAGGTAGTGGTAAGGTCTGCTTACATTTTACCCTCTTAGACACCATTTGTGGGTTGTTGTTTTGGGGGAATGATTTTTGCATAAAGTTGAAGTCTTTTGCCACATTAAAGACTATTAGGAGTATGAGTTCTTTTGTATTGGGGAATGGTTGAATTTGATATGTTTGGTTGATTACTTCAAAGCTACTTGGCACCTATGCTGGTGGTGGTGGTTGGTTGGGGAAATATCCTTTTTTGTTCTTGGTTGTAGGGATGATAGTAGATGATATTGGGAGACACTAATGTTATTAGTATGAGCTCTTTTGTTTTGGGGAGTGATTAAATTTGATATGTTTGGTTGATTACTTCGAAGCTACTTGGCACCTACGCTGGTGGTGGTTGGGGAGGGGAGGGAGCTGGTGCCCAGTGTATTAGTCGAGGTTCAGGAAAGCAAGCTGCATTCCGTGGTTGGGTGGTTTTGTTGGGGAAATATCCTTTTCTGTTGGTTGTATGGATGACAGTAGATGATTTTGCCTAAATTTGAAATTTTGTGCCACAATAAAGAACGTTAGGAGTATGAGCTCTTTTTTTTGGGAGGGAATGATTGAATTTGATATGTTTGGTTGATTACTTCAAAGCTACTTGGCACCTACGCTGGTGGTGGTTGGTGGGGTGGGGGAGCTGGTGCCCGGTGTATTAGTCAAGGTTCAGGAAAGCAAGCTACATTTGTGGTTGGGTGGTTTTGTTGGGAAATATCCTTTTCTGTACTTGGTTGTATGGATGATAGTAGATGATAGTAGATGATATTGGGAATAACTGCTGTTAACTTGTACTTTCTCCCAGTTTTGTGACATTGTCCCTGTATGGGGATTAAAAATTTCCTTAAGGTTCTTTTTTTAGAATGATTTTGTTAACATTCTGTGAGGAGAGGTTTTGATTCATGTTACTTTATCTATTGTTTCTGAATATGTCAATTTGTTTTCAAAAAATTTGAGGAATCGATGTTCGAATCCGCTCTGATTATTAGATGCTTTCATTCACATACCTGAAGTGAGGGACCCCATCATTCTCTTTGCAGTCTGAGGGAGTATTTAATGGATGTCTTACCCTTTAGTGAGGAAGTGAAATTGAGATTAAAATTCAAGAGTTTCTTATGGGAAAATGTTCATCATACTAAGTAGTTTGAGCTGTTTCATGAAATGACTGATCTACTGGTGTATATCTAGAGATAACACCAAAGGATTTTTCTATACCCAGTGCGCAAACCCAAGACCTCTGGTTAACGAAGGAGCATCCTTATCTACTGCACCACATCCTTTGGTGGTTTGTGTATTGAGTTGGCTTAGCTTGTAGTATTGAGGCCTACAAGTTGTCTTTTCGTTGCCTTACTTTCACTGTGTCACTCTATAAGTTAAAAGCAATACTTCTGTGATTTTTAGAAGCACTTCTTAAAATAAAGCCTGATTGTCAACTTTTTGTAACTAGTATTTTCATTTAGAAACATATGGATGAACTCTAGAGAGCATAATATTTGAAATTCTAAGTTTCCTGAAGTGAGGGTACTATGTCTATGATAAAGGTGATTACACTACAAGATGGTTAAGCCAATTCTTGTACTGGGGCATGAACTTCGATGTACGGAAAACTGAGATTTAGAATTTTGCTTTACTTTTTGGCTTTAAGCATGGAAAAGAAATTCTAAAATGTATGTTATTGAGTTTTTGCATACTCTTTAGAGAAGTTGTTTCTGTGGCTCATCTCTGAGCTCCATATCCAAATTTCTCCTTTTGGGTTCAGATATATTCAAATTTCTTGTTGATCTTCTGCGGAGAGAATTTCATTCTATGTATCTATAAGTTTTCTTATGGAAATTTGGAAGCTTGTCTGAGTTCAATAAGACATGGAAATCAAATCATCAAAATTTAAGAAGCCAAGAAAGTCATCGTTGCCTTAACTGCGTAGATGCCTAAGCATTTTCTTAGATGGTCTTTGATGAAGGACATGCACGTGCTTCATAGATTTATTTATATTTGAACTGGTTGCAGGTTTTGGTCATCTTCTGTGGGCCAAATGCTGTGAAAGTGAATGTCATCCGCAACATTTTAACTCAAATAATGAACAAGGAATCTTTGAGTCGGCTGATATTGGTCATTCAAAATCAAAT
Organism: Solanum virginianum; assembly: GCA_000787875.1. NCBI lineage: Eukaryota > Viridiplantae > Streptophyta > Magnoliopsida > Solanales > Solanaceae > Solanum > Solanum virginianum. The sequence continues at coordinate 29,438 of DF358059.1, forward strand.
GACTAATCCAGCTATGAAAGCTGTGGAGCTTTTCTCATTTAAAGTTGAAATTTTCCAGGTAAAGCATGCGTTTCTTGTTGGTATTTTTGGTGAACAGTTCAAATACGGGGAATAAAACAGGGTACTTAATTACTTATTAGGTTATTAATTAAGAAGTGTTCTGCATTTTCTTTAAATATGCTTGCCAACTAAGGCTAGATCTCAGAATGAATAAAGATTTGTTATCATTGGCATTTACCTAAGAATGGACAAAGAAAATCCTGATACGTGTACTCGTTCAAAGTTGCTTTCCCCATTTGAAGTCTCTTTTAGTTGCTTGGATCATTTAAAAGTTTTTCTCCTTAATAAAGGAAATCTTGGACTTTTAAGCCTAACGAAAAGTGCATACATCAAATAAAGCATTTCTCATGTTCTGTGAACTTCCAAATGTTTCTACAGTCACCCGTGAAATAAGGAAAATTTTGAAAATTTCCTCCTAGTCTGGCTTTGAAGGAGCTACATTTACTTGGTTATTTGCTCCTGTTATTTATTTTTGCCGAGACAAGTCCTAGGCTCCATTTTTCCATCTGATGAAGGTTCTGTTGTATTTGGTCAAAATTATTTTCGGTCGCTTATTAATAGTGCGAAATGACTAAAAATGCTTTACTTCAGGAATAGAAGTAAATTTTATGCAAGCAATAACCGTTATGTCTCAGAAATATACTAAGTGGCTGGCTCCTATTTGCAAACTTTTTCAGATCACAGATTTACTTGTCAACGTCACAAAACATGTTTTAAAGCCAAGGCATGAGTTGTTGACCGACACTGAGAAAGAGAAACTCTTGAAGAAGTACAACTTGGAAGAGAAGCAGGTTTGCCTTTGGCACCTTTAAATTTGCAGAAACATGCCTGTATATCAATACAACTGTATATCTCCTTAGTGTATCTTTGTAACTTCAGCTTTCCACTAAAGCATGATTTCTAGCTTCCACACTTGAGTTTAGCCAGTAAAATATTCTATCATCTTTTTTCTTCCGAGAGCTTCACTCGAAAAAGGACTTGCCCTTAAATTCCCAAAGGCAAATCATTTTCTTATACATTTTACAGTCCATAATCTGGTAACAGTCTTATCTCTTGATAGTGGTCAGAGTAGTTGTTGCCGTCTAGGCTTCACAGTTAAAAAGTCGGTCCTTTTTGTCCCCAGCAGTATGGTTGAGTGGTTGTCACAGTCAGGTAGGATCCCCGATACTATGGCATTTTGAGCCAAGACCTAAAACTCTCTTGCACATAATGTTGTCTTAAAGGAGGTTAATACCAGGAGCCTTCTAATACTTATCTTTCTTTGTAAATGCCTTCTAATGCTTATCTTTCTTTGTAAATGCCTTCTAATACTCATCTTTTCAGGAAAAGATTGGTAATTTAATCTAGTAGACCAATGTTGGCGACTTACTTTTTAAAAAAGGGATTTATGTTCGTCGTTACCCCTTTACCATGTGGTTGAAATGGCACAAATGCTGTTCTAAAGCTCTTAATTTAGGTACTTATAGACTGCTGCCTTTACATAGGCGGTCTTTAATTTAGGTAGAAGGCTAGTAGAGCTAGGTTGATGTATGGTTTTGTAATATAGTAAGTTAATAGGAGTAATCGTGTCTTTATATCCAGTATTGCCATTATCCATCCTATATTTATTGTTGTTATCGTATTTACGTACTATTATTTATTTTTCATTATTAATCGTTTTTCTTTTTTATCCTTTTTTCTTTTCTTTTCCTTTTTTTTTCAATATCTAGTATCTTCTATCTATGGGGCTTGATTTTTGAGACAAGGGTTTCCCCGAAACAACCTCTCTATCTCTATGAGGTAGTGGTAAGGTCTGCGTACACTTTACCCTTCCCAGACTCCATTTATGGGATTCCACTGTTGTTGTATAGACTGCTGCCTTTTTTCAATGAATGGGAGGCATTTACTTGCCCTGTCTCTCACACACTACTTATCAGACATTAATAGGTTTCCCTCTTCATCTTATGCTGACATTGTTGCTGTGCATTCTATCCTATTATTCAGCAGAAATTTGTAGTTCATATAGTTATATATGCACTTCAATCTGCAACTCTTTCTTCAAACATTACTATTACATTTCATTTTTCCGAGTATTGTTATTATCGTATTGATATTTTCCAGCTGCCGCGGATGTCTCAGAAGGATGCAATTGCTCGGTACTATGGACTTGAGAAGGGGCAGGTGGTGAAGGTCACATACAGCAGCGAAATCATCGAGACACATGTTACTTATCGCTGTGTTTGGTGATGCAACTATGTAAATCGAACCTATGTGAAAGTGTTCTTCTGTCGTACATTAAATGAGTCTGCTCCTTAACTTGGCAGCAAAATTTACTTTAGCATTTTAATTATAAGGACGTTTAAATACCCCCCTAACAACTTTCAAGTGAATTAAACTTTCAAGGCAGCAAAATTTACTTAGCATTTTAATTTCAATTTTCATTTCTTCCTTCATCTTCATCTTCCATCTCACCAGCCCTTCATTTCCATTCTAGATGATCTAGAAAGTACTATAATTGAAATAAAATCCAACCAAAGGACTTCCAAAAGTACAATCTAGATATGGGATACTCTGCCTCAGTCACAAATTAGTTGCTGAAGTAACATCAAATTTCACATAACTGGAATACTAGATTATAAAGCAAATGTGTGGCAATAACTTTCTGTTGGTTGTGGAAGTACTTTTGACACTCTTTCTGCTCCATATGCAGTGCTATTTTTATTATTTGTCAAGGCCACTGCTTGCTTCAGATGCAACCAAGCAAAATGCATCATTCTAGCATCATCACAGATTATAAAGTACTACGCAAAAGAGCTTAAGATGCTCACAGCTGAGTTGATACAAAGGAGCGCGAACATAAAAAAAATTACAACCTGCGAAGTAACAACACCAACTTTTTCTTAGCACTGAATTTGAAACCAGTTAAGGTTGTAAACAACCCTCTACAGAACAAAAGAAAAGGAAACGGATCGAGTGCACTAACCTTTTATAACCATGTTTTTGAAGCTGGGCAAGAGAAACAGCAATTTTAGCACCGATGTTGGCATTATTTTTCACAAGCGCAATGTCTGAAACTTCATTAAAGAAACTAGAAAGATGGACGCAACTGAAGGGCCATGATTTAATTCAGGTGGCATTGTGGAAATGATTGGTAATGATTTATTGTGACATTTCTCTTCCTCTATCAAGATTTTAACGAATGATCTGCAAACTAAACAGCATATAGTAACATCAGTTAAAGGATACTTGAAGCCAGAGATGCTCCGCCAGTAAGTTCATTGACTCTTGCAAGCAAGAACGGAGTTTCAGCATTGCCAGTAATCTTCTTCTCTCTGCGTTACCAATTCCATCCCAACATTAATATGTTAAAAAGTATGTGGAAATGGGTAATGAGTTGCAAAGAACCATGTACTTCTGCAAATAAGAGGATTCAGCAGAATGCTTACCGTGCTTCTTGGAGAGCTTGCTGTATTGCCGACTCAATCAAACTTCCAGAAGCAGAATGCTCCCTTGGAATGGGGACTGCTATCAAGATTCCACTCTTCTGCTCAAGTCTTCTGTTCGCATCTACAGTAAAAGTTAGAGAATAGAAGTAAAAATGCTATATTTAACGAGTAAATGGACGAAGGATGAAATAGGTAGAGGGCTGCTTACCAATAACTCGAGCGCAATGCTCTGGCGATTCTACTCGAGCAGGAGCCTAAGTTTTATGGCAAAAGATAACCAATTAGAAAACAGGATGTAATGTTCATTATAAACATAATAAAGAAAAATATGATCTTGTGTTAACAGAAATTATATGAGATTCCCTCACAAGTTATTTATACATTCCAAAAGAAAAGTAATCTATTCACCTACCTTATCATTTTCTTCTGAACCGCCCATCATTCCTAATAATCAAGGGAATGAAAATTTTCATAAAGAAGAAGAGAAGAACCGACATTTTGACCATATCAGTGTTTGGTGTTGACCAACAGCACATTCAGCATGTAACAATGTTTGATCCATTTTTCCTATACCTCACTCTTTCATGGTTCAATACAGTAATCTATTCCCTCTGTCTCGTTTTATAAGACAGTGTTCACAAGGTGTTTGAGAAAGGAAGATTTTTGACGCATAAACTGAATATATATACCATTTGAAAGGCAGTCTTCGAGCTTGTGGTCTTAAATATGTCATGTAATGACATTCCTATAGCTATAAAGTATGTCATTAGGATAAAACCAGAAGTTTAAAATTAAAGAGTTTCCAACTATAGAAATGTGTCGCTCTTTTTGGAATACACCAAAAAGAAATGAGTCACATAAAACGAAAAGATGGCGCACTACATAAGCAACAATAATTTAAGAAAATTCCCATCACCAGCGTAAGTCGGTCTACTTTTCATATTTTGGGAGGGTTTCTATGAAAATGTGAACCTTGCAGCCACTGGTTTCTGTGAAGAAAGCAGGGAACTCATCCGTTTTATAAGCTGCAACAGTAACTCTTTGAGTTTCCTGTATATCAAGATAGGAAAAGAAAGAGTTGAATACCCAAGTCATCCATTATCATATATAACAGATCTGAAGTTAAATAACAAAGTTGGTACAAACCAAATATTCAAGTGTGCGAGGAATATCTAGTATTGATTTTATACCAGCAGAGATTACAGCCACTGGAGTATTTCCAAGCTCAGTAAGAAAGCTCAGTAAGATCAGATGAAATATCCATTGCTGTAAAAATAAATGCACAAGAACTACTCAATCAAAACAAAAAAGAAATAAATGCAAATAAGAGAAGAAAAGTTGAACCTTAAATTAAGAAATAAATGCAAATAGGAGAAGAAAAGTTGAAACCTAAGGAAGTTGCTTACTTCATTACAAAAAGTTTGCTACCTTGAAACAAAAATTCATGAAGAGAGGCTGTAAATGACAATCATGTAGAAGTTAAGGTTGTAAACAACCCTCTACAGAACAAAAGAAAAGGAAACGGATCGAGTGCACTAACCTTTTATAACCATGTTTTTGAAGCTGGGCAAGAGAAACAGCAATTTTAATAATCCACCTTGTTAAGGAAATGGATAGTGGGGCTAACTCAACTTTAAAGGCTCACTCGTGAGGTGAGTTCTATCCAAGATAATATAAGGTTACAATAGTCAGTTCCCTCAACCTATGTGGGATGCTCTAACTCCCTACATGTCCTGGACATTTGGGGCGTGGACAGCATAATATTGTCACAAAAACGCTCAAAGAAATCTGGCAAGCTATCATTCTAATTTAAGAATCAGATGCAACCAAGCAAAATGCATCATTCTAGCATCATCACAGATTATAAAGTACTACGCAAATGTTGATTCACTTACTGTTCTCTCCATGTCTATGTACTCCTCCAATACCGCCAGTGACAAATACTGGAATGCCAACCTACAAGATACAGAAGATTTTTTAACAAAAGATCCAGATAAAATACAGAGGAAACAAGAGAGTTATTAGAAAAATCCCTTATCATGCAGTACCTTTGAAGCAAGATACATTGTTGCAGAGACAGTAGTTGCCCCATTCTCCCTGCCTGCCATCTAGGGGAAAAAAGTACAAACAATAACTTAAAGAAAACTTAATTTGACAGCTTTCTGGCAGCTTCCCAAGAATATTTGGTAGGATCCTAGCAGATATCCAAACATATGTTCCAAACCTTTTGAAAGGAAAACTTGAAGATGAAGCATATATCTAGCTTCTATGGCTTAAAACGTCAGAGACACAAGGTACAACTAAATATGACGATGTCCATAAGATTGCACGTCAAATAATGTTACTTATGCTTCAACAGATAAGCACATCATGTTATATAGTAATATGTGGTAAAGGGAGGAATAATCGATAAATAAGCACAAATAAGAACCTATCTTCCAAGAAATATTTGGAACTGGAACAAGGGAGTGTAAAACAAATAAACATATGTAGTGCAAGCAGTGGTGAAGATTGTAAACTTATATAGTCAGCATTAAGACACATAATTCTGCCAGCATACATTACAAAATAAGCTATATGTGGCATGCTATTTTCTCCAGGCCCATGAAGTTTTTTATGTCACATCTCAAGATATACACGCATATATATGTATATTCCTTGAGCTAGTGAAATTTAAGTTTCAGTAGTCAAAACAAATATTTGAACAAACATGATGAAGGCAAACAAGATATAGTTTCTCAGACTACGTTGCATAATTTCCAATTAGACTTACAACAAGTGCAATGTCTCTACTAGCAGTTTTCCGAGCTTTGCTACCAAGACGTGCTAAAACCTCGAGTTCTTCAGTAGTCAAGCCTACCATAAGCAATATAATTCAGGGTTAAAACATTTTACATACTACTATGATTCCCTAGTCAAGAGAAAGTTAACACAAGAGTATGACAACTCAGAAATAACATAAGGTCATGCGAGTATTTTAAGTTTTATCATTTCAGAAGTTCACAGACTTCTGTAGTAAGATGCAATATTCTGGACTCATGTTCTCATTTTTCATATTTCCTCACGAAGTGTAAGTTTAACAAATAACTTATCAAAGATTCGAAGTGTTGTTGAACATCATGTTCTGGAACTAATTAAGTACAAGATGGAAATGGATCACAGCAGTGAAGCATTGATGCTCTCAAAAAGTTTACTTCCCGCACCAATTTTCTTTCATAAGAGAAAGATGTAGATGTTAGAAACACTCATCAGTTTAATTGAGCTACCAAAAGATGAAAGTTAGCATGAGTATGGAGTAAATGTATAAGCAGATAAATGTGGACAGCTTGGTCTCCGTTGATAGTTAAGATGCACATTACGAAGCCAAGAACAAAGAAGATGATGTTTATTGCAGATAACTCTTAATAGAGCACAAGCAGAGTGTCACAGACACCTTAAGTTCAGGAGAGCTGTGATGAAGTCACAATCCTAGAAATCAACCTCACTTCCGTGCCGAAGTATCTCCGACCAAGAAATGAGAAAAGAGAAGAATGGGATGCAGAAAAAAGAAGAAACGAAGTCTCAAATAAACACCTATGCATGGTACGCCATCCAGAATAGCAATAGTGGCAGGTACAGCTCCATTCTCCCTTACAATGACCTCCAACTCTTTTGCTGTCTCGAAATTCTGAGGATATGGCATCCCTGGAAGCAGCCAAAAAAAAAGGCATAATTAAAACTATATCAATAGAACATAAATGAGAGAGTAGTTTCAACACCTTAAGGCTAACTAACTTAATACAAGTAAGGTTAAATTAAAGCCGACTACTGAAATGCATTATCGCAAAGTCCAACTCTTTTCTCAGTGAATCAGTATGTTTGATGCACAAAAAGCCCCCACATTGATGAGGTAACACATTGATCATTCAAGTAACATGTTATTTCTGCTGTATAAAAGCAGAAGTCTCCATCCTTTGTTTTCTATTTTATTTGGGAGGGCAGGGTATGGAGAGGAAGAATGGAGATCAGGGGCAGACCTACTCCATAAACAGCCAGCTCACCAGACATACAGCTTTCAGCTCCGATTTATATATGCATATACATGAAAATCCGTTAAAGTTGGTAAATTTAAGAAAACTGAACAAACTGCTTCAATAAAGTAGTGGATGCAAAGACATGTACTCCTCAAGCTAGTCAGGATTCCAAGCCCATTGCCACCACATCCCACAACTACCCACTCATGGAGGTCAAGTAAATTTTATTTCTAAAATTTAGCTAAACAACATTATTTACCTTATATTCTGCCTTGAACTTCGTCGCAAAGTACAAAATCATCTTCACGAATATATACATCGTAAAAATAACTAGTGCATAATGTTTATTTTTTGATAACCGAGAAATTCCCATTGTCAGGTGGCACACAGTTTGAAACTCAGCGGATAATAACCCCCCCCCCTACTCTTATCCACAATGGCTAGATGCACACAGTTTGAAACTGAATAAATAATCGATCCGCCCCTCTACTCTTCTCCTGCATGGCTAGTGGCACAGAGTTTAAAATTCTGTGGATCCTCTACCTCTCCAGTTCAATACAAGGCTTTTGCCTTCCACACATCACAAGTTGCAGTCTTACCACTAATATTAAGTAGCACATGATTTTCCTTCAGTTAAATTAATAACAAATAGACAATATAAGCAAACAATAAACATTGAACAGGACGGTCAAAATGCTCTGGTACCATGAGATATTATAGTCGATTCCAATGCAACAACCGGGTTTCCATGTTTCAATGCTTCTGAAACCTCCGGTGATATCTTAATCCAACCCAAATTTTGACCATCAGAGCCAGCCTATAAAGGATCGAAGAGAAAATTAATCATGCGACTAACGAAAATAGATGAACATGTAAGTCATTCAATTTTCATAAAAATAAGCATGTTTCCCCGTAACTGATATTGAACAATATTTCTAGAAATTTGTAATTTGAAAAAGAGTAATCAGTAGTAAGTTTACCGGCGGTACCTTAGAGGCAGAAGCTGCTGAAGTGAAGTGACGATTAAGGATTGCAAGTCTAGAATCAGCGGAAGAAGCCATTGATGATGACAAAGCTTCGATTGTGATTTTACAGATCGCCGGCGACTTCAACTCCGACGGGTATACTGATAAGTCGAACTCGCTATTTGTTCATCGAGAAAATTTCAAAAATAGCCATTCTGAATTTCTATTGTAATTGATCTATGAGTCTATCAAAAATAGTCTGTTAATTTTATTTGTCATTTTTAATATTTTTTTTAAAAAAATTACTTTTTCATATTTTACTCACAATATTAATCCTTTTTTTGTCAAAATCATTTTTTCAAAGTTAAAATTATGCATCAACTAATATTGATATTTGTGGTAAAATATTCATAGGAAGTGCAGACGCTCTTGTTAAGAGATGTGAGAAGCTCGATTTAGGAGTTACATAGAGGTAAATCGAAAAAATATTGGAAAAAGGTAATTAAACAAGATATGGGGTGCGAGCAGCTGGATTTAAGAGTTTCAGACGCACTTGTCAGAAGGTGCGAGCTTCTGAATTTAGGAGTTACACGAAGAAGTAGAGGTAGATCGAAAAAAATTGGAGAAAGATAATTAGTCAGAATATGACACAGTTTCATATCACAAAAAACATAACTATATTAAAGTAGAAAGTTAATTGACTAGTGGGAGGATAGTTGATATCTCGACTTGTGATATAATAAATTAGTAGAATTAATCACATAGTGTTGTTAACTTTAGAATACAGTTTATTTTTCAAATATTGATCCAAAAAATAACTATCCCCTATAATTTTACAATTTATGAACCCAAAAGGTACAAAATTTGTATCCAATCAAATCGTGTGGCACAATGAAATTTTTCTCGGCATTCTTATTATGATACAAAGTAAAAGGTAAAGTAATACACAAATCCGTGTATGTTGTTATTGTTAATCAATACACAAATCATTAATTCACAGAAACTTAAAGACGGGTGGAGCAGATCATGTTTTCATTGCCACTACTAGATGACACTAAGAACTCGTTTGAAAAGTCATCATGTAATTGGAATTTGATTTAATTGGACGTAATTCTCATGGCATCAGAATCAATCCCATTTGCCACAAATAAATGGAAAAGGTAGGCTAAATGTTTCAAAGAGAGCTCATATTGTTCCTCATCTCCAAAAATTTCTCAACAATAGGATATCAACTTACAGCACCAAAATAGTTGTCTAATAATGTTTAAACTTGAAAACAGAACAGGCCACTAACACCACCAAAGAACTGGTGGTAATATAGAAGTAACAATCAACTCTCATTGTTGTCCAATTTCAGCTTTTTTCTTCTGCCAGAGCCTATCAAGCGCACTATCAGCGTCCCCCTGCAGTAAGTGTTCTCATGTCAATCCAAGTAGCACACTGATGAATGTCAAGACCAAATGGGATAAAACACTAAAAACAAGATCCTATATATACTATTCCAGCGAAGACATAAACTAAGATGAATGCCTCCCCAACCAATATAAGCAGTTAATATTTGCTACTAAAGTACACACAAACTAGTTATCAATAGCTCGGCTCAAGTTACAGTTTAGATTTGTCCAAAAACAGAATTGAAAACAAAACAGCCTTCCCTTGAGAAGGCGATACATAACATGGACTGCAACAAGGAACTCAGACATCAGAGCAACGATGCATCGGCATAAAAGGTACTCACCGTCTCAGGCTAGTGAGAATATGTCATATTTTTTAACAAGTCGATGAGGCAGAATCAATACTTCACTCTTAGAAAACCAAGTAATTTGAAAGACAGAAAACGAACTGTTTGATGACTCAGAAAAATCCGAAGGTAAAATTCCTATAAAATGATATTCAGAAGTAATAATCAAGATTACCTGGGCACGAATGAATCCACAGAGAGCATATGTGGTGAACTGGCCAGTGTATCGGCCAGAATCATCCAAATGACCAATATTGAGCTGCACAGATGCATGATCCTTGGAAGTGATCAACCTGTTAGTGGCAGAGCTGCATTCACACAACACATTAATTATCTAGGATAACCTGATATAAATCTCCATCATATAGATGAACAGAGGCAGCTGAATCCAATTCAATGTGTTAAGAAGTAAGAAATACATACCATTTCCTGGGAATGTAAAGGTCCATGTTTTGTCCCTCCTCGTTCTGCATCTTGGAATTTGCTTTAAGCGAATAGACTTTAGATGTGGGAAGCTCCTGAGTTTAAGAGGGGAAGCAATTAAAGTGCAAGTCACTAACAAAACAAAGTCCGAGTTTAAGAGGGTAAGCAAATTAAAGTGCACGTCACTAACAAAACAAAGTCCTTGTTTCATGTGTTTCAAGCCTACGTTGGGCCATTCACATTTCCACAATAGATTGTAATATAGAAGTACTCCAACAATTGTAAAGGTGTCCACAAAAGTAAAAGTAATTGAACTTCCCAGTGGTGTGTGAACAAAGATTCTCCTCAACATTATGAATCATACTATTTTTTTCACTAAGAAGACGACTGACAACAGGGCATTATTGACGTGCTGAAAAATTAAAGTTAAAAACCATACTCAAGTCATTCTCTACACTGCAAAGCATTCTACTATTTTTAAAACCATAGTATTTGATCTAACTTAAACACACCTTGACTAGTTCCACGAGGTACCAGTTAACTCCCACCAGCACAAATAACAAATAAATGCTTAGAAAGATGTGAAGAAATCACTTAGTATTTTTATATTCCATGGAGCTTTGAACCTGATACCTCATGGATATCAACAACACTGACCACTACAAAGTGTATTACCACTTTCATAACTGCAGTGCTTGATCCAACGTGTACACAACTCAAACTAATTTTACATAGTACCAGTTATCTCCAATTCTGTCTGCCAAAACTTGGACAGAAGGAAAGAAATTACGGAGTATTTTTTATTACGTTAAGTTTTGAACCTCAGACCTCATGGATCTCAACCACGACACTGAACACTAGGCCATAAAGCTTACTACTACTTCTATAACTGCAGTATTTTATCCAACCTACACACACTCTCAATTAAGTCCACGGAGTAACAGTTAAATCCAACTCTGGGAAGAAATACCTTACTGTTTTTTACCCCGCTACGTTTTGAACCTGCGATCTACACGTTTGGAACAAAATAAAAATATCTTCATTTTGAAATTCCATTGGACTCGACTGGAGTAATGTATTATAGGAATCATCCTCTTTCAATCAAAGAGCTATTTCAACGATTCCCATGTTTGTAGTTCGAAAGGAAGAGGATCCCAGGACTAGTACACTGATCACTAAGTGTTCCAAATCATACTAATCTAACACAGTCAAAAAAGTTGAAGAACCATAACCCGTGAGGTACATAACCTTTATGATGTTAAGTCAATAGATTATACAACGGAATACAGATCTCAACTAGTACACTAATCACTAGGTCACATCATTAAGTATTCCAAATCATACTACTCTTAACACAGTCAAAAAAGTTGAAGCACCATAACCGCTGAGGTACATCAAGCTTTACGATGCTGAATCAATTAGATTATACAAAGAAATACAGATTTCAATTCCATCGCATAGTTTGTTTGTTTGTTTGCTGATTTACATGAAAACGAAGCGCACAAAATCTATACAAAAAATTGACTGAAACAACAAGGAACACGATTGCACTACAAAATTGCTAATGAAAATAACAGGAGGATTTGGAGAGAAGAAAATTGTACCAGTGGAAGGCAGACAGAGACGAAAGCAGCGAAGGAGATGAGAAGAGAACAGAAGGCTGCTTAAAGAGTTACAGCTAAAACCCTAGATCCGCATGGATTGACTTAAATGACCCTAATTGATTTGCGTAATTACATAAACGGGTCCTTGACCCGTCCGGCCCGGGTCAGTTGGGACAAATGACAAAGCTTTTAAAAACGGGTCAAATTTTAGTAGGAAAAACTACTTAAAAAAATGAATTTAATTGTGAAATTATTTATTAAAAATAAGTCTAAATTATTTGTTCATTTGTTTTGCTCTACCCTTTTTTGTTAACTTATTCTTTTAATTTATTTTTTCTACTAATAAAGAATTGTCCCGTGCTCTTTTCTAAAAGGCAGAGGATATTAAGAGATAGGTAGAGAGTCGTTATTATGTGATATTCTAATAATATGTGATAACATTATGATATCGTGTAGAATTAAATTTCATTATTTATAATACTTTATGTATTTTAATATCGTATCAACATCATATAAAATTTAAATTTTTTTAAAAAAAATAATTAAATCACAATCTTATTTATTAAATTCACAAACTTTTATGATATTCAACAATTTTTCCTCCTTAATAATCAAAGTAAAAACATAAAATATGAAAATAAAATAATAAACACTTATAAATTTATTATTGTTTAGATTATAGACATTATTTTTCCTTAATTTATAAACATTATTATCTCATATATTTCTTTTGTCTATCTTTACTTGTTAGTGAATTTTCTAAAAACAATAACTAAAATAAATTTTATCATGATATTTGAATAAGTTGATCTATAATTTAAATAAAACTAGAAAAATAAGTTTGAATGAATAATTAATTTTAGTTCTAGGAATAAAATTTAAAAACATATAACTTATCAATTGTGTGGAACTATTGATTTTTTGAAATAATTACAATTTTTTTACGAATAAAATCAAATCTTATACCATAGTATTTACGTGAACTTCCTCTCCAAAAGATCTCCAGAAAACTTAATTGATTTATAATTTATGTTTCATCTTTATTTTTTTACTTTGATTATTCTTTATCAAGATGTGTAAATCCTATTCATAAATTGAACAAAAATATGCAAATAACTTTTACTTATCTCAATTATTTTACGAGAAACATCCACTAATTCAAAACTTAATTTGAAAGCCAAAGACGGAGGAAATATACTTTGGGTGCAATCCATTTTTTCCAGCTATGAAAGTCTCATGCATCTTACGGTAGGTGTCGATTGGCTTTCGATCCATAATCCGATAATCATAAAGTAAATTCAATTGGAACACAGAAATATACAGAAAAAACGAACATGCCATTGAAGAAGAGAACGATTAACATCATGAACACACAACACAAACACCAGATTTTTCCTTTTTACATAGCCATAGCCATAGCCATAACTTCAAAAAGTTATGGATGATTAACTAATTAGAACCTGAAATCCTTAGAAATCTATACAAATCAAACACTCTTAATTAACTCACTTATGATTTTTACCTCTAAGTTTAACACCAAGCACTTTCGCCATTTTCCCCAACACAAGTTGATTAGGCACCGCCTTACCATTCTCATACTCCGCAACAACCTGCGTTCGTTCATTTATCTTCTTCGCTAAATCAGCTTGACTCATCTTCTTCTCAATCCTCGCTTTTTGTATCGCTTGTCTCACATCCACCGGTACTTTCTCAAGCGCCGCCGGTTCCGCCGCCTCATCTAGCTTCCTAGCATTAACAGCCGTTGCCGGTTTTTTATTCAAACCGCCGTCGAATTTCTTCACTGTTTGAACCTGAGCTCCGGTTTGCAATGCCTGGTTCACAGCTTTCGGATCTCTCAGGTCTTGTGCCTTCGTCTTCGGCTTCTGGAGCACGATCGGATCCCACTCTTGCTTGAAACCACCAGTTGGTCGCATCGGCATCTTCGATCAATTATTTTTGTTAGTTGAAACTGAAAAATGATCTATGGATTGGGGAGGAGAAGGGGAAGAGGAAGATTTATATAGTAGATCGGAAATCTGGAAGGTTCTGGTGAAATGTTGATAAACGAAGGGTGTCTGGAAGGTTCTCTTTGGCGGGGAGTCAACTTGAACTTGTCCTCCAAGGATAATATACCAAGTTTTTTCCTTATATCTTGGAGTCCAAACAAGATATTGTTACTAAATGGGTAAAAATTATTGTTGTGTGATTAAAAGTAAAAATATAAGGTAAAAATATATATAATAGATTTTTATGATGAAATTTTTCCATGACACTTATGCAAAGCAAGAGTTTTAGTATACTATTTTTGTCCTTTTAAAAAAATTAATTTTTTTATTACTCATGTGATAGTGAAATCGCTTAATTTTTTTAATATCAACATGGATGGTACGTCATTTTGAATTTATTCATTTTTTTTTCATCAACTCTTCAATCATGAACTTAGATTTTTCACCAATCAAATCATTTATCTATTCAACAATAAGTAATGCACTTTTTTTTATTACAATATGCATAAAATTAAAATCTTATTTTGAAATCCTAATTAGATTAAGAAATCTTTAAATAAAATGATAAATTATGATTATATCACACTTCCTTATGCTAGATTGAGTTTTCATTATTTATACTATTTAAATTTTATTTTACCTCTTTCATCGTAATTTTCATATAGCAAATTTGAAAAAGAAATTTATAAATCCTGAGCGCAAAAAAAAAAAAAGAGAAGAAATTTAAAAATAAATAATAAAAAATTCTCTCTTCAAATGAGTGAACAATAAAGAATATTTAAGCTCATTCATAGACTCTAATAGAGGTATATGATGAATAATAATGATTATATTTGAAATACTATTTAATAAAAAAAAATACATGTAAGTAGAGAAATAATTGTATAACTTTAATTTTAAGTAATTTAATTGTTTAATATTTTTCATATTTTATTTGTGTTCAATGACCTTCACTGAAGCAGCGCAATTGTAATTTTAATTTTTCTAAATTTGTTGTGTTATTATTATTCAACTGATTTGTCTTGTGTCTCCAAAAAGCAAAAGATTTATTTATTGCGTCTAATGAGAAGCTTGTCATCTGAAAGAATAAGTAGATCTTTCCTTGCATGCAGATCTTGAAGCTATGGATCTTTTGATGATCGATAGTTATTTTATGCGCCTTTTATTAGTGCCAACTCTGCTAAATAATAGCTAAATATAGAGAGCCTTTTAGAAGTCATATTATTGGTCAATGATCACTTGGTCTTGAAAGCAGTTGAGATGGTCGATATCACTTGATTCTGGAAGCAGTTGAGATGCTTTTTTTGGAAAAAATTCGTGCAACAAAAGATTCTGAATTTGAGATATTATAACTAAGTTTCATTAATAAATCTCCCAAATAAAGTTTGTTGCAGTTAAATATTGAAAAAGCTTAGTCATTTTGCACTTGACTATGCGGAATAATTTATTTTTAAATTTGTTGTTGATGTAATTTTATCCTATGATGACTTGCTTCCTAATCTTTTATGTAGTACCATGTTGTCATCACAAAAGAAAGATGGGAAAGACTATTGATTGCATTAATGCTAGCTCAAATTAGACGTATAATTATGTCCTAATCTTACAGTATTCATGTTCGAGTCTCCTTTTCTTTTTCCTTGGGTCTCTATTAATTTTCTTGACATATAACTATGCTCAACAGTTGATACTCGAGAGAAAATTGACATTTTTATCAAGTTTCTTTGCAAGCTCGAGAGTGTTTGTAGCTATAGGTAAGCAATTTACAAGTTTTGTTGAAATTCGATAAATTCCAAAGAAACTTTTCAAGTCTTTTGGTGTTTTTTGATAAAAAAAAGTATCTCTACCCTTTCTATTAGCGTAATTCATCAAAAGACTTTTAATGACGTTCATCAAACCATACAGTATCAATTACATAAGCATTATCTTATTCGACAAGTGTTTCATCTTATGTACTCCTTCCATTTCAATTTGTATTTTATTTTAACTTGATACATAATTTAAGAAAATAAAGAATATATTTTAATTTTATAGTCTTTAATCAATGATACGCCAAATGTATCAAATGCTCTTTAATCTAATGGTTATAAACACATTATATGTATTGTTAACTAAAGAGTTGCTAAAAAAATATATTATTTTTAAACATATAAAAAAGAAAACAAAGCAAACAAATTGAAACCGAGTGAGTATACAATTAAGAAAAATAAAAATTCCTTTACAAATTAAAAATTCAACAAAATTCGACTCAATTAATTTGATTCTTACATTAGAAAAATCTACTTAATTGATTTAGTCATTTCTAAATAAAGTATCAATTCAAATAAAATCATAAACACACTTAATATTCAAATATATATTTAAGTCGGGACATTATATATACACACACTCTTATAATCAAATCACTTTTTTGGTTGCTCATTCGGTATCTAGTGTCCTTCATTGAAGCATGACTAATTCAGATTCGTGCTGCGTAAGATCCATTCGAGAGAACCGTTCATACCAAGGATTTTTCCATATACAAGCTCGATTCGATGCCCTTTAGTGGAATTTGACTAATACTAATTCTCTCCGTGTAGGATTCATTCCTGCGCCGTGTAGGATTCATGTGAGAATGCACTCTCTATCAAAAATTGCGCTTCCTACCAAGGATTTTTCATACACATGCTCGATTTGGTGCCCTTTATTGGTGCTCAACTAATTCGAATTCGCGCCGTGTAGGATTCATTCGAGGGAAGCGCTCTCTACCAAAAGTTGCGCTTCATACCAAGGATTTTTTCAATACACATGCTCGATCTGGTGCCCTTCAGTGGAGCTCAACTAATCTGAATTCGCGCCGTGTAGGATCCATTCGAGGGAAGTGCTCTCTACTCAAGAATTGTGTTCCATACCAAGGATTTTTTCATACATTGGCTCAATCCGATACTCTTCACTGGAGCTCGACTAATTTAGATTTGCGCTATGTAGGATCCAATCGAGGGAAGTGCTCCCTACCAAGAGGCTCAATCCGATGCCCTGTTCAACTAATCCAGATTCACACCGTGTAGAATCTATTCGAGGGAAGCGCTCTCTATCAAAAATTGTGCTCCCTATTAAAAATTTTTTTATACACAAACTCAGACTCAAGATCTCTTATTAAAAAAGGTACAGTCTAATTTACTACATCATATTCTTTACCGCTATAACCAAACAAATTAGTCCAACTTTATGACGACCAAAACATGGAATAAAGCAATAATTTTGGGATAAAAAACATCACTTTTTTCCAACTAAGACTTAACTGGCCTCCAAAATCCAGAGAATTAACTATTTATAGTCTATTGAGTTGTACTTTTTCTCAGTCTTCGCCGGTCCATTTGAACAAAAAACGCACCAATTTATATTTCCCGGCCCATTCGGGCCCCCGGTTCGAACATTTTCCTTTGGCCTTTCTCTCCATTTCCCGTCGGAATTAAAATTCCGATCGCTTCACCGCCGGCGATCTGTTCCTTCTATCCTCATCTGAATTATGGCAATGAAACTGGTATAGAGCTTTCGAGGAACCCATTCCCCAATTAATTGACGGAAAAAGGCGCATTTTAGGGGGTGGGCGGCGGAGGAAGAGGAAAAGGGATAATTCGAGCAGAAATGTCTAGGCAAATCGCAAATGCTGCTTTTCACAAATCCAAAACGCTTGATAACAAATATGTAAATTCACTTTACCTACATAATTGATGTTTTATATACATAGATTTTTGAATTTTTTTGTATGTATACTTGGTTAAAGGAATCCGTTTCGAAGAATTAGGTTTTTCCCTGCTGTACATTTTTTTTTCGAGAAGTAAAGTTTCGTTGCGTTTTGTAGTTAAGTAAGTGAGAATTTTGGTTGGGAAATGTTTTAGTGGGTAAAGATTTTGTTGCTTTTTGTTTTGAGAGTGTCAGGGTTTTAGAATTTTTGTGCTGAGCTAATCAAAATTTGTGAAGGTTTAAACAAAGTAGAATGAGTGAATGTATGTCCAAGTCAGTGCAATTTCTGATATTGTATGTGTTAGTTGTTTGAGTTCACAGGAAAATTTTGCTGCTGTTTTTGGGATTGAGGCATAGCTGATGGATTGATTGATTGATAGATTGATAATTGTCTTTGTGGATTGTAGATGCTTGGAGATGAGATTGGGAAGGGAGCTTATGGTCGAGTCTATAAAGGTCTGGATTTGGAAAATGGAGACTTTGTTGCAATTAAGCAAGTCTCATTGGAGAATATTGCCCAGGAGGATCTCAATGTCATTATGGTATATTCACTTCTTGGCTAATTGTCTACGAAAAAAGAAAAAAAAAATAGAAGTCCTGATTTTTTCAACCGTGTGTCTATACAAGTACATTTTGTCTGAGAATATGCCGTATGCATATAGATATGAACAATTTGCTCAGCTATCTTGATAGCCCAGAATTTGCAACTTTATATCCTCTGGTATGGAGTTAGAATTACTGCCAGTTGTATAAACAATTGTAATCAGGGGACTTTTAGTACTATAATTATTTTTTTGGGGCTTCTATGTGCAAGCGTGCACCCATAGTCTGCAAACTGTAATTCTATATCCACTCATCTCGAAGAAGCTTATATCGAGGATAGTGGGTAGGGCTTATCTTTCCCCCAGACGACTTTACTCACTGGAAATCATTCCACTGTGTGTGATACTGGATAAAATAATCACCAACAAAAGCAATGGTTACTTGGACGTCGATTCAGAGTGAAAGTTTGAACCATGATATAGACTTAGTCATCTTGGACAATAGGTCAGTCCATCGTCTGTTGGTTGATGTTTGGATGAGTTACTTGTTCCTCTCAGAACAATGACTTGGTTAGTGCTGAGCTTTCTTTTCCTTACTGGCATTACTCCCAGCTCTGTAGGATGTTCTGTTGAATTGGCAACTTGGTTGTGATGATTTGTTATGCTACCAATTGCCCCATCTGGTTTCTTACCATGATTCCTGTTGACCCTTTAAAGTTTCCCGTAGTTGTGTCAACAGTTGCTGTTGCTGATTTCCCAATTTGTATTCAGTTGGCATGATTCACTTCTCCCTTCAGGATATTGGTTATGCCCACTCTTGCTTTGTTAATGCTCGCACTTCCTGAAACAGATCCCTCAACTCTTCTTTATGTTGGAATCACCCATAGTGGTTGTCAGTGAAACCAAGCTGTTGTGTCTCCTGGTTAGGGGTCGAGTCACAGGGATATGTTCTTCTTCAACCTTCTTGTTCCTGTTTTTTACTCTTGAAGGACCTGTGAGGAATGCTAGTGTTACTCTTATTTACTTTTTTATAAATATTAGCTAAATAGATAAATTATTTAAATATTTGTTATGGATGATTCTGATTAAGCTTTCAATTTATTAATCAAATGTAAAAGATAAAATTACAAAGTACATTAGATATTTAATCATCAATATAAATATAGTTAAGCCAATGGTAGAATTCCTCGGGACTCCCCTAAACTTGGCACATTTAATTTATTGCATACTCTAACTTTACTTAGCTTAATTTCCTACCTGAGTTTGGCAATTCAATAGACTCTGTCTTCTAGTCAATCTCATCTGATGTGGGTGACACGTGTGCTAACACATGAATTTTTTGTCCGCATGGCATTTTTTTCCAATAAAATAACTTCTTAACTTTTTGCATCTTCTTTTATCAGGCCAAATTTATTAAAAGCTTGGCTGAAACTCCACTTTTTAAGCTACTTTTAAATATCTAGCTAAAAGTAATAGAGTTTCAGCACTCTTTTCTGTTTTCTCCAGATTTGGCCGGAAAAAGAAGAAATGCATAACAACATCATACTCAATATAGTCTCACTAAGTGGGGTCTAGGTAGGGTAGAATATACTCAAACCTTACCTCTACCTCAGAGGCTCAGAGGTGAAGAGACTATTTCTAATAGACCCTCAGCTCACGAAGATTATGTCTAAAGCAAGAAATTATTGCTCCCATCTATCTTAAGTAGAATAATTTGTGAGCAAGGTCTAAATCCAAGAGTACCTAGTTGACCAAGTTTTTTACTTCAACTAGTCAGAGAGAGCTCTTACTAACTTCCTACATATGATAAGCAGGAGAAGGAAAGAAGGGAAAAGTAAATGAAAACAGCAGAAATCCATGCACACCAAGAGTTCAATTAGGGTGTCACCATACCCCAATGTAGAAAGGCAGCACATCCATGGCAAAGAGGACACTAAATCTAAGTGAAGAGTTGCTGGAAATATTGAGCATTAGAATGTGTCATGTCATTGCTACCTAAATATACGGGTGATTGTAATGGATAAAAGTACAAGTCACTACGTTGTCTACGAGGACTCCTTTCAAAATCAGCATAAATCTAGTAGGGCAATCCTCCATTTACACTTTACTGTGGTTTGAGCCTTTGAGATTGTAAATATTGAAAAAGGATCAGTGATGAGACTTCTCTAATGGGATCAAAAGAATCCTGGACACAACCCTTGTTTGTCTTTAGAGTGGATGACCAGCAATACATTCATAAAATCAATATATATGAAAGCTAGGACTTGCTATCTTTTAGGATACCCCATGAGGTTTAGTCATTCAGGGTTTATGTATAGCATTTACCATTTGGAGTACTCGTGCTTGAGTTGTTGCACTTGACTAGATACTAACCTGATGTAGCTTTTTATCATCTTTAGCTTTGAACTTTGTGTCTTTCATTTGATTAGTCTTTCAAATTAGATTTATGCCTACTTTGTTACACTGGTTCGCTCAAATTTGAAAAAATAAATTTTCGTTGTATCTATTGAAGAAATAAAATTAAATACACAATTAAAGCTCCATTTTTTGTTCTACTAAAATAATGAGCTCCAACCAATTTTATCATTTACTTTATTTGGAAAGAAATACCGTCGAAAAAATAGTCATTGCTGCACCTAAGGGTGTGGCTTATTGATCAATGATGTGGGTTGAGCACTATGAGGTCTCAGGTTCAATTCTTACCTGAGCCAGAAACATTGGATGAATTTTTCCCATATGTTCTAGCAGATGTGGACAAAATTACCTGATACCTATTACTGGTGGGAGGTGGCAAATATTCTATGGAATTAGTCAAGGTGCGCAAAAACTGACCCATATACCATAATTATAAAAAAGCAAAAAATTAAAATAGTCATTGCATCTAAAGAAGCATAAAAAGAAATATGTTGTTGGACCACCAATTTTTTGGCTAAAAACGATAGAGTTCTAGTTAAGGTCAGCAGTGGCGGAGTTAGGATTTTCACCAAGGGGGTTCAAAATCTGTAGAAGTGGACACACGAACTAGTGGAAGGACGTTCAACATCTACTATATATACATAAGAAATTATTTTAACTACATATAAATAGTAGTTTTCCGTTTAAGGGGGTTCGGATGAACCCCCTTAAGATAATGTAGCTCCACCTCTATTAAGAGGGGTGTTTGAATTGACTTTTTTTAAGTGGCTAAGTTAAAAGTCAAAAGCCATAAGTTGGTAACCCCGAACTTTTGGCTTTTGACCTTTTTTTGGGGTATTTTTTCAGTTTTAAAAAAGTGCTTAAAAACACTTTTTGTGTTAGGCAAACACTTTCAAAACTTAAAAAATGCGTAAAAGTAAAAAACCACTAAAAATAAGCTAATCGAACACTCACTAAGTTCTTCTCCTTTTATAGATATGGTCAAAAAGAAGAAATGTGCAATTGAAATTAATAGTCATTGCATCTAAAGAAGAAATAAAAAATACAATGTTGGGATGAATATGCAATGTATATATCGAGAAGAAACAAGAAGAAATACCAATTTGGATCAAATAAATATCATATATCGCATGACAATTGATGATTGTAAAATTACCCATTTAGAAGCTTATTTGTCAACTTCTCACTTCTACATCCATAAGAGTATGCCTTTATGCTCTTTTGCCATGTCAGCATCTAGGAGTGTCCGGTCAAGTTTTTTTTTTCTTTGGGGGTGGGCGGGTATTAAGTATAAAAAATAGTTCGAGTTTGCACGGAATAAAATGTCTCAACTTTAAGGGGTATCTTAATTTTTGGGATGAATATGCATTGTATATATCGGGAAGAAGCAAGAAGAATTATCAATTTGGAACAAATAAATATTGTATATGACTGCATGATAATTAATGACTGAAAAATTTACTATTTAGAAGCCTATTTGTCAACTTCTCACTATCACACCCATAAAAAAGTGTATTTATGCTCTTTGCCACATCAACGTCTTGGAGGGTCAAGGCTATCAAACTGTCTAAGTTTTTTTTTTTTTTCTTTGGGTGGGTGGGGTTGGTGAGGATATAAAATAGTTCAGGTTTGCACGAAGTAAAATGTGTCAATTTTAAGGGTATCTTAATTTTTGGTAAATATAGTTTGCGAAATAAATGGATTAAATTGACAGGGATAGTATGGTAAGTATAGATTTTCATGAGGATATTTTTTCTTGTAAAAATTAATTTTCTACTTCGCTTTTTTACTTTTAAGAAGAAATTATAAAACTATGCTTCATCTTTGTATTAGAAGAACTGGTTTTGCTATAATGCTTCTACTTGGTATGGCTTATTCTTGTGTGATGATTGGCCAATTTCCTTTCCCCCTTCTAAAATAAGTGTTTTTTTTTCTAAATAACTACTTCAAAATTTTCAAAAATGGCTAATAAGCTTTTAAAACTTTGTAATTTTGATAGAAATAATGAATGCGAAAGCTAAGATAATGGATTAGAATTAAACACATCTATCACGGTGAAATATATAGAAAAATATAATACAACAACAACATATCCAGTGGAACCCCACAAGTGGAGTCCGGAGAAGATAGAATGTACGCAGACCTTGTCAATATAGAATTTCCTACTAGAAATAAAATTAATAATATAATGAAAACACTTGCCTAATTTGTGTTGGTCTTCGTTATTCCCAGCCATATGTCCCCAGTATATGTTCCCACCAATCATCCTTAATATTTGGTTGTGATAAACTAATGTATGATAATTACTGCTAGGTGCACTATATCATATTATCCTTTGATATATTATATTATGTTCTTGACTTAATGTGACTTGCGAGTTGTGACTTACGTGTTGTTCTTTTCTTTTGATGATGCTATACTTGGTTGGATGCACTAACGTCACAGCAAGAGATTGATTTGCTCAAGGTAAAGATCTCTTTCCTTGTTCGTCCTGATCATGGGATCCCCAAACCCCCAAAGGAAGAGAAAGAAAAAAACAAAAAGAAAGTAGGATGTACTTGAAAGCATACTTTTCGGTAAGGACATGTGATCTTGTTTTCATTTTGCTCTCCAGAATTTGAACCACAAAAACATTGTGAAGTATCTTGGATCCTTAAAGACAAAGACTCATCTTTTCATAATTCTCGAGTGAGTGAGCTTGAAATTTATCTTCAGTTTTATTTTTGCTTTATTTCTGAAGGAAACTAACTAGCTGAAATTTTGATACTTGTTTAAAGGTATGTAGAGAATGGTTCACTTGCCAACATTGTGAAGCCAAATAAATTTGGGCCTTTTCCAGAATCTTTGGTTGCTGTTTACATCTCTCAGGTCTCAGATTGAATTTTGCCAAATTAGGTATCACAGAGTTAGATGTGGAAGTTCCAGTTTTTGATGGCTCTTTTCTGTTGTAGGTACTGGAAGGATTGGTTTATCTACATGAGCAAGGTGTAATTCATAGGGATATCAAGGGTGCGAATATATTGACAACTAAAGAGGTTTTTAATTGCACTCTTTTTTCTTTTCTGATTTTGCTACATTCATGCAGGGAAGTTACTACCCTCTTCGTTCCCTTTTTTGTGGCACTATTCCTATTTGGATAATCAAAGAAATGACTCTTTGATCACGATTTTCTAAAAAATATTTTTAATTATTAACTCAAAGAACCTATAGCTAAATTCACACTGAAAATTAAGAAGCTTGGCCCTTGTATTCTGATCTCTACTGGCTGCTACATAAAATCAGCAGATGGAGTAATTAGTTATTTTCTCATTGTGTTATGTCTGATTTCTTTCGTGTCTTGTTTGGGAAAAGAAATTTTATAAGTGGTATAACGGCATAGCTATTTGCTTGCATTTGCTGTCTCACTGTTACCATCAATTCTTATTTGGATTATATATCCAGCTCATGTAAATTTTTCCCTACCTGTTTGTTAGCCTTTCTGAAAGTTTAGATACTGCAAAAAGTATATTTCATTCATAGTTTTGTACAATATTTATAAGAGAACAAGTAACAACATCATCTAAACTAATCAATCCCTAATTCTTAGGAGATCCTTGAATCAAGGGATTTCATCTAAACTTATTTCCTATAATAACATATTCTATTCTATTCCATATTTACAGTAGCCATATTTACCAGATTACAATCAAATCTGCCAGCTTATTTTGGGAGCAGATTATAGTCATATCTGTCAGCTCTTTGATGGAGCAGATTATGGCCAAATCTGCCAACTCATTTGACACTTTCCTAACTAATTGTTCTTGATAATTTTTGTTTGCAGGGTTTGGTGAAGCTTGCTGATTTTGGTGTTGCAACAAAATTAACGGAGGCAGATGTTAATACTCATTCAGTTGTTGGAACACCATACTGGATGGCACCCGAGGTACACCGAACTTATTTCAGCAGTGTCTATATTTGGTTTGACGTTTTGTTTCTTCCTGTTTACTGTTATTCACTTCTGAATGGAAGGTAACCTCTTTTTGGTTAGTTATCCATTAGCTGTTGCTTAGCTGAGATTTCTATATTTCACTACAAGTGGATGCCCGTGCTGTGTGCGGGCCCAACATGTTAGGTATTTAATTTAATTATGATGTTTGCAATAAGTAGTGCCTCATATAAGAAAAAAATACATTACTAAGCTGCATTAGTACTCTATATTTTTGGTGTAAAGAAGAGGACATAGATGAAGGGTATATATTTCAAAGCCTTATCCAAGATCCTTGGGTGATGCCTGATCATACTGCAGATCTACTAAGCTGTTGGATTTGCAAAAAGTAAAAGAAAACTGCATTAGTACTCTATAATTTTGTTGTAAAGAAGAAGACGTAGATGAAGTAGATCAGTTAGTAGATTACGTACGCTCTTTGTAATTATGACTACTTGCCTTGTTATTTTTTGTTTGGTTGCCAGCATACATGAATACAACTTTACCATTCTCAAAAAAAAAAAAAGGAAGAAGAATAAAAGAGCTCACCAGAAAGAAACTTGAACTCTTGAAGAAAAGAATTGCAAAGCAGTGAAGCAGGAAGAATTGGTTCAAGTTCATGGAAAAAGGAGGAAAGCAATAGATGTGCAACAAAAATCATAGAGCACACACATGTTAAGAAAATGAGAAGAATGAATTACTCTAGTTCATAGATCACACACGTGCTAAGAAAATGAGAAGAATGAATCACTTTAGTCCATAGATCACACGCATGCTAAGAAAATGAGAAGAATGAATCACTCTAGTCCATCAGGCCTGCTCCTCTTTAGCAAATCTCCAAAGTCATTTCATCATTAGGCTTCTGTTCTGTTTTCTCAAGTTTCTGATGCCTAATCCACCTTCTAAAAATGTCAAATCAAATAAAATTTTGGGATTTGTTGAAATATGAGTTTCTTCCTCTAGAAAAGAACGCTAAACTATCCAAAGAGCAAAGAGTTTGAATGGGCAGTTCACTTGCCAGAAAAGGGAAGAAATGAGACTTGGTGAAATATTCTGCTAGTTATATTATTGGTAGCAGAAACTTGAACCTAGAAGATCTACCTTTAATGCTATCTAGTGTTTCAGGTGATTGAAATGTCAGGAGTATGTGCTGCATCTGACATCTGGAGTGTTGGCTGTACAGTTATAGAATTGCTTACTTGTGTACCTCCGTACTATGATCTTCAGCCCATGCCTGCTCTCTTTCGGATTGTGCAGGTGAATTTTATTTAAGCTATATGTCTTTGTCTTTATGTATGAGGAAGATGGGGATAATATTTTGGGTTGTAGGTAGTGGTGATATTTCTTTTACTCTTGCTTGAATCAAATGCTAACTGAGTGGTTACGTGGCTATTTGATAATCTTCAACAATTTAATGGATCCTTGTCTGTTCCAGGATGATCATCCCCCAATTCCAGATAGCCTTTCTCCTGCTATCACTGATTTTCTGCGCCAGTGTTTTAAGAAGGTAAAGGGTATATTATTCCTGTATTGATTACGTTTTCTTACCTGATATTTTCTGCTTTATTAGATAAATGAGGCAAAGGGAGAGTGCTGTGCATTTAGATTGGGTAGATATGAGAAGTTAGGCGACATGACCTAGTTGTTTACTCTTACATTTGTAATGCTCAAAGGATGATGACGTTTGATGGTGGATGTGGAACCCAACGAAACTACAAGTTCGCCTGTGAAGTAATGGAGTTCTATAATATTGTCACAATTTAGAGGTGGGCATGATGAATGGTGTGCGGCTTTTAGCAAATATGGTTGAAGTTGTAAAGTAACGATGAGAATCTTGAACTGCATTTTATGAAATTAAATGTAGTTGGAAAAGTAATGTTTGATCGTGATCATTTATAGAAATATCCACCACCACCACCCCCAAAAAAAAAGGGTTGGAAATACATTCAAACATTTTGCTAAATGGAAACTTGAAGCTTTTGATACCTTGAAGTTTGGTATTATCGTAAAATGATGCTTGTTCATGAGGTTCTATGCATATTTAATTATGTTGTTTGAATCTGGATGTCCGGTGATAGGTCTGTGAACAATGGTGTGGAACGAGAACTAAGCAGTGTTTATGCCCTTTTATCACCGCTCAATCTATGGCATCAAAGAGATCATAACTGTTCCATGTTCTTGGTTTTATGATTTTGTCTTTTCATGGGTCTATCTCTTGACTACTCCAATAGATTTTGATGAGTTTAGATTTAGCATGTTTCAGGATGCTAGACAAAGGCCTGATGCTAAGACACTGCTTTCACATCCTTGGATACAAAACTCAAGGCGTGCTTTGCAGTCCTCACTCCGTCATAGTGGAACAATAAGGTAGATTTATTAATATATACTCCTAGTTACTTTTGTTTACCGAGAAAATCACGAGGGCAGTGCAAACAGTTCGTAACTGAGAGGATAATGGGCCACCTGTCTACCCTTCATTTAAATATCAGTTCTTTGTCTGTGACAGGGTTTGAACCAATGATGGTCAATCCACACATCACAGGCTGTGTCACTAGACCAAAGCCCGGGGGGCTTGTAAATACACTCCTAGTCTTCATTTATCTAGTACTTTCCCTATAGGATCCCCTTAAATGGCTGTTCTATGACGGTATACTTTTTGATGTAAGCTATATTAAAGCTATATTTTTCTTGCATTTGTTATCTTCTAGAAATATAGAAGAAGATGGATCGTCTGTCACTGAGGCATCAAATGAAGATGACAAGGGTGCTGCTGGAAGATCTTCTGAAAAAGCAAAAGTATTTTTCTTTGGAGTTCCTTAATATGATGAAAATATCAATTAAGCAACATATTGATGGTCTCTAAATTCAGGAATCTGGCACAACATTGGCATCACCTGAAGTCCCGGAGACTAGCAAGTCAGAAGAGGTTGATGGTTCAAGTAGTATTCGTTTGGATGGAAGAACTGATAAGATTGAAGATCAATTTACGTCAGATCAAGTTCCAACTTTAGCAATTCATGAGAAGTCTCCCATTCAAAACTGTGCTGATGGATTAGCTGTGAATAAGGAATCAGCGCTTCAAAGTTTAACAGACTTGGGTGAGCCTGATAAAGTTTTTGCAAATGGTGAGGTTCAATCTAGTGAATCCAGGGGTGGAAACATTGTAGTTAGGAAGGTTGAAGAAAAAGGACATGGCATCAATGCTTATTCTGCACCATCCAGTTCTGGACAAAAGAACCCAGATTATAGTCCTAGAAAGGTAAAGTGTATCTTACAATTCCCTATTTTGATTTTGTGCTCACTTGTGTTGTACGGTTTTGCAAGAAACATCTCTAGGGGCCCCAATGTTTTATACTTGATATGTACTCTTTATGAGATGTACTTCTTTGCATATATTGGGTGCATATCAATAAATTCCATTTGCAAGAAAAATCTCTAGGTTTTGTGAGCATTTTTTTAGATTTTACCCAAACACTACAAAATTACTTGAAAACTATTTTGGCTTAAAAGAACCTAAAATAAGCCAATCCAAATAGGCTCTTAAAAGCTATATAAAACAGTTTATACAACAACAACAACAACATACCCAATAGAATCCCACAAGTGGGGTCTGGGGAGGGTAGGATGTACACAGACCTTACCACTACCTCATAGAGGTAGCGCGGCTATTTCCTGGGAACCCTCATCTCAAAAATCCATTGACAGAATAAACTAAATATGACCCAATAAAAGCGCATGGCAATACATTACATATATAAAACAGTTTATGGTTCTATAAAATATACCCATAATTACCTATAGAAAACTATCCTCCATTTTGTTGTAAAACTATAATTAATTGTCAGCGGGTGAGGGAAACAAACACAGTTTCTAGGTTATGTATCTTTACACGTATGTAATAAATATTATGCATCTTTTGTCTAGAAACTATGTAGATGCATACTGTTTATTGCATATGTGTAAAAATACATAATCTAGAAACTATATTTGTTTCCTCACCTGCTAACTAACAATTAATTATAGTTATATACAAAATGATGGATGTTTTATTACATGTAATTATGGATATATCCTATAGAAACATAGAACGTTCAATATACTTTTATTCAGGAAAACAACTTTTTTCCTCTGATTTTGCGGTATACACTTATTTTTGTTTCTATAATTCATCTATATCATGTACGTTCACTTTTGTTACTATTGGTAGGTTGGTTTTCTTCCTGAGATCATATTTGAACTATTTTGAATCTCTTGTTCTTTGTATAAAGTAAGATGTCCCATTCACAAAAGAGCATCATGTAGATGCATAGTTACAAGGAAAGGAAAAAGCATAAACAAAAGAACTAATGAATCCCTTTTCAGTGTCAATCTAAGACAAGGAGTTAACAAAATCCAACAACTGATTAATGCAATTCCAGTAGTCATATTGTTCCAGCAGAAAAGATAGACCAACCACTTTGTTTTGAGGGAGTGCTTTGGAGTTTAGATTCCATAAAAACACCTCCCATTCCTCTCATTCCATATTGAACTATTTTGAACCTCAACTCTGATTATGTTGCTTTTCTTCTTTACGTCTTTCCAACTGCATCAAATACTCAATGTTCTTATGTCATTTATATAACTTGTTGCTATCTCATGTTATATCATTTTCAACTATTTCTTGCCTGGAGTTTTGTGAAAGCTCAAGGGCGGACCCACGTTAAGCGAAGGGAAGCAATACCGCTTCGTCGAATTTTTTTACTAAATATATATATCAATTGTAAGCATAAAGTGATATATTGAATGAAATGACACTGATTGACAACATGTGCCTCTTGGTGCGTTGGTTCAAAGATTAATTTTGTTCGTTGAGGTTCGAACCTCAAGCTAAGCATATTTTTGCAAAATATAACATATAGCTTGACATTGGTTTTATGTTATATGTTATATTTTGCAAAATATGCTTAGGTTGAGGTTCGAACCTCAAGCTAAGCATATTTTTGCAAAATATAACATATAGCTTGACATTGGTTTTATGTTATATGTTATATTTTGCAAAATATGCTTAGGTTGAGGTTCGAACCTCAAGCTAAGCATATTTTTGCAAAATATAACATATAACTTGACATTGGTTTATGTTATATGTTATATTTTGCAAAATATGCTTAGGTTGAGGTTCGAACCTCAAGCTAAGCATATTTTTGCAAAATATAACATATAACTTGACATTGGTTTATGTTATATGTTATATTTTGCAAAATATGCTTAACTTGAGGTTCGAACCTCAAAGAACAAAACTAATCTTTGAACCAACGCACCAAGAGTCAAGTAGTGTCATTTCGTTCAATATATCACTTTATGCTTACTATTGATATATATATTTAGTAAAATTTTTCGATGAAGCGGTATCGCTTGACATCCCTTCCCTCAACGTGGGTCTGCCCCTGAGCTTTCACAAAATTCCAGGCAAGAAATAATTAGAAAGTGATACAACATGATATAGCAACAAGTTATATAGATGACATAAGAACAATGAGTATCGTTTGATGCAATAAAAAAGATGTAAAGGAGAGAAGAACTATGTTGCTTGGACTCTTCAAAAATGTCAATGGGTGTGTATAGGATTCTCCAAAAGCAGTGTATTTTTGGAGAATCCAGCACAGTTCGACATCAAAAGTAGAGTCCGGACTACTTAGTTAAAGAAACATAATCGGAGTTAAGATTCAAAATAATTCAATATGGAATGAGAGGAATAGGAGGTGTTTTGATGGAATCTCAACTCCAAATCACTCTCTCAAAACAAAGTGCTTAATCTATCCTTTTTGATGGACTAATATGACTACTGTAATTAACACTGCTCACTTGTTGGATTTGGTCAGCTCCCGTGTCTTAGATTGACTGACTGTCTAGCTTAAAACTAAACTAAACCAATTGGTCAAGGATATATCTTATAAAATGTGATATTTACGTTTTCATCCTTTTTTCTATAAATATTGACACCACTTACTGAAAATTCTGCGTATGCGACTGTGAAGGCTGTGAAGACATCAGTAATCCCGCAAGGAAATGAGCTTAGTAGATTCAGTGACCCCCCTGGTGATGCTTCGTTGGATGACCTGTTTCATCCATTGGAGAAGAACCTAGAGAATCGCGCTGCTGAAGTGTCTCTCTCTGCATCATCTTCACAAATCGCTCAAAATAATGCAATTGCCGAAACTGGGAAGAACGATTTGGCAACAAAGTTGAGGGCCACAATTGCTAAGAAACAAATGGAAAGTGAATCAGGACCACCAAATGGTGGCGATTTACTCAGTATCATGATGGATGTGTTGAAGGAGGATGTAATAGACATGGATGGTTTAGTATGTCTGCGTATTTTATTTTTGCTTGATTTATGTATATATTTCTTATACCTCACCGTCTTTCTCCCCCATTTTCTTAATTCTTTCTTTTTTGGATGTTTTTTCAGGGCTTTGATGATAAACTACCGACAGAAAATCTGTTTCACCTTCAGGTATTACTAGATTATTAGACTAGTTTTCTTGACTTATTTTTGTGACGATTTCTGGATCTTTGATTTTTTGAAATGGTAAGGTAAATTTTATAAATGCTTTAGTACAGAGATTTGCTTTATTATCTGTACTATATCAGCAGGCCAACACCAAAAAACAAAATTCAGCCTCAGCTAGCCCCTTAGTGATTCTAAAAACTACAGCACTTCTCAGCCTCATCTACATATTCTAGTCCACACCAAAAGCCAAACAAAAATATACAATTAGACTTAATCTTGTGAATGGAGTTGGCACCATCTCCAAAGCATCTTCTATTTCTCTCGTTCCATATAGTCCTCTGTAATGCCATATGTAAGCAGGTATAGTATTTTCTACCTAAAAAAGCTTCCATTTCCTAGATCCCTTTCTGTACCGACCTCTCAAAAGGTCACCTGTTTGGCATTTCATATTCATAAAGAAATGCCACATTTGTGCAGTAATATGACAATGCAATTACAAATGGCAGATACTCTATTTTTGACTTCCACAGAGAAAACATTTGTTACATTGCACAGTGCCCCTCTTTTGCAGATTCTCATGTGTGAACGAGCTTTATTACTCACTATCTATGTGAAGCAACCAACTTTGCTACAGTTTGCAAATTCTCAAAAAAAGCTGTAATAGTTTGCAACCCCATAAATGGGATATACATGACTTATATTCCAATTAATACAAAGTCTGGATATAGCTTGAATGATCACCGGAATTAAACTTAGATTTGTAGCTCTACCACCTCAGTATCACAGATCACCAATGTGTCATAGCTGTTGTTCTGGACTCGTAATCCTCTAATCCAACCATTCTCGTATGCACAGATAACATTTTGCTAAGATCTCCATCATTAGAATGAAGGAAATGGAGAGATTGGATCCCCTGTTTCAAACCCCTTTTGGCTGTGATGAAACCCACAGCTGTACAGCTGAGGAGAACTGAATATCTGACTCTGCTGATTTTGAAGATTATCCAGTTTACCGATTTCATCCCAAAAGGATGCCTTGACCTTTGTGTGCCTGTGGTGTCACTTTATAATACAATTTCAACTATGAGAATATATTTGTCAGGATCTTTCTCATTTCCTTCGGCTGGTGCTTGTTTGAGTGTTTAATTGATATGATACGAGAAATTAGTAAATGATTGTTTCGTTAATGAAAATTTTTGGTTACTTAGACAAGGAAATGGTAAGTTAGAGACTAATTACTATGCTGCCGTCGGCATAAAATAGAACCTTGCTTTGTATAGCTCTTCCATGTCGAGGGTAGTGAAATGGAAAATAGTCATGTCAAGGTTACAATATAGCTAACTGCTAAAGCAACTAATCCAGTATTTCTGTGTAAAATGAAACGGACTTGTGTAAATCTTATATAAAGATTATTATGTTTAATTGACATATACCTATTTTTAACACGGGGGAATGTCCTTCCTTTACACTATTCCAATTGCTTCATTTTCCTTCTCAGTTTGGTCTCTTTCTTAGGAGAATGATTGCATATAATGTTTTTTGGTCGCTAAAGTTTTAGGATTAACAAACCTGTACTAGGCACACTCTATATTAGAGCCAAAAGAATAATGCAGCCAATAGCCGATAGTAGGGATTTCTAGCTTGTACCAGAGAAGCGTAAGATAATTCCACTGTATAATTCTGTTCTCTCTTTTTTATATGCCTTTCTTATATGCTTTATTTGCGTTGATCTTAACAAAAAGTTCTATGTCCTTTAAGTGATACATGAATTTCTGGATAGAATATAAATGGAAGCCTGACTCATGGACATTTTGGAACTTATTATATGGGCAGGCTGTAGAATTCAGCAAGTTAGTGTCATCTTTAAGAACGGATGAATCAGAAGATGTTATTGTATCAGCTTGTCAGAAGTTAATTGCTTTCTTTCATCAACGGCCAGACCAGAAACTTGTTTTTGTCACCCAGCACGGTTTGCTTCCTCTGATGGAGTTACTTGAGGTTCCCAAAACTCGTGTATGTCTTTATCTTGTGATCACTTTGGTGCTTCACTCTCTATGCACATTCAACAGCTGTAGTTTATTCTTTTCCGGTTAATTCGTGGACTAATATGCTTTCGATTTTCAGGTCATGTGTTCAGTGTTGCAGGTGCTGAACTTGATTGTTCAAGATAACACAGATTCCCAAGAAAATGCTTGTCTCGTTGGCCTTGTAAGTGTTTCTTGCATTTTTCTTCCTTGTAAGTGTTTCTTGCATTTTTCTTTTGATTGTACTTTGAATATTGGTAAGTAAATGTTCAGTAATTCCGAATTAATAGACTGCAAAATATAGTTTTATTGATACTGCGGCTAGACCTTCTTCTTCAACTTGTAAATTATGTTAAAGATAACATGTATTCCCACGAAAATGCTTGTCTTGTTGCCTTGTAGGTGTTACATTTAAACATCTGATTGTGCTCTGAGTATGATAAAATAAATGTTAGTAATTGTGAAAAGTTAGTACTGTGAACAATAGTCTTCACGTTATTGGGACTAACCATTTTTCTTAACTTGTATGTTTAATTGTGTTGTAGATCCCTGTTGTGATGAGTTTTGCTGCCCCCGATCGTCCCCGAGAAATTCGTATGGAAGCAGCCTATTTCTTTCAGCAGCTATGTCAGTCGAGGTATAGAGATTATTGGCTTGGGTTGTTGTCTTGAATATTGTTGATTTGAAAAGTTGTGCACCTTACTTTATGATTGCTTCCTTTACAGTCCCTTGACGTTACAAATGTTTATTGCTAACCGTGGAATACCTGTTCTTGTGGGATTCTTAGAAGCTGACTATGCCAAATATAGGTTTGTCTTCAGTTCCTTTTGATTAAAGCATTTCTTTTAAAGATGACATGTGACAACTCTTGTCTTTTTCATTTTAGATTTTTTACCTTAATGGTTGTGGTCCTCTTGTATAATTATTTTGGTCTACAAGAGTTGCTACTAATGTGTATATTTGAACTTTGCCTATTGTGAATATTTATATTTCGATTTTGTTCACTGTTGGAATTTTTTTTCGCTAATACAAATTAGTACTAAAGTGTGGTTGGCATATAGCCGTTAATGGGGGTGATTTTGGCAGCTGAGAGTCTGAGAAAGAGGAAGCGTCTGATGGTGCTTTATGTACAGGGATCCGTGTGAAGATTTGATCATCTCCTTATACATTATCTGGTTACTTCAAGGTTATGGTGGGAAATGCTGAGAATAGTCTGTGAAAGAGGTTACCTTCAGCTGGAAGGGTGGTAGAGGGAGGAGAAGAAGCATGACATGAATCGTTGCTCCACTAGCTCTTATGTGGATTGTGTGGAGAGAAAGAAATAGGATAGCTTTTGAAGGGGTAAAAATAGATTTTTTACAGTAGAGGAGTAGCCTCTTTTCCCTTCTTTCCTTTTGTGGCAGTATTAGGGCCAGACTGACTTGAGCAAGTTATTATATGATTCTAGTTGGGGGACCAAAAAAGTAAATCGTATGGCAGCATACGGGGATGTTAGAATGGGTTTCTACCAATCACGTACCTGGATATTTACGATTTGGAAAAAATCATAAAATAAAAGTAAGTTTGAGATGTTGTTGTTCAGACTCAAGAGAGAGAATTGGCACCATGGTTTCCGCTACCTTCATCTGCTAAACGAGTACGTTCTTGGCTAGCCCCTCATAGAATAATATAGGTCTAACCACCACTTTGTAGAACTTACCTGAAGTCTTGCTGATGCATTCTTATCCCATAGCACTCCAGACTCTAGCATCCATTTCACCTGCCCCGCTCTAATACAATGTGCGGCATCGTTGTCAATCTTCTTGTTCCTTGGATTATAGACCAAGATACTTGACATTTTCTCTATTGGGTATGATTTGTGTATCAATCTTCACTTCCACATCCTCTTCATGCGTTATGTCACTGAAATTGCACTCTAGGTACTGTGTTTAGGTCCTCCTTAACCTAAAACCTTCAGATTCTAGGATGTCTCCAAACTTCTAGCCTATCATTAACTCCACCGCACGCCTTATCGATCAATACTATGTCATTTGCGAATAACATACACCCCGATACTTTTGTTTGAATATACCGCATCTATTCGTTTAACACTAAGGCAAATAGAAATGGGCTAAGGACTAATCCCAGGTGCAAACCCATCAGGACCGGGAAGTATTCTATGTCACCTTCCACCGTTCTTACCTGGGTCTTGGCTCCATCATACATGCCCCTATTGCCCAATATAAGTCACATGGATACCTCTAGACTCCAAAAACCTCCAGAACCTCCCTAGGAACTTTATTCCGTGCCATTCTAAGTCAATGGACACCGTGCCAGTCTTTCTTTCTATCTTCCCATCCCTATACTGCTCCATCTATCTCCTTTTAATAAAACTTCTGGTGTAAACAATTAGAATAGAAAGAAAGGATGTAGAAGCATTATGGAACTTTTGGACAAGTTGAAAATGTTCACATAGTTTTGTAGCATGGACACAGTGCATCATAATCATATCATGTAACAAATATCAGCATTCACTTCCTTAAAAAAGGTAGTTATGCAAATAAACACCTCATTGCTTTCGTATCCTCATAATCAAGAGAGCATTAGCTTGCTTGCATATCTGGTTCAGAACTTCATGTTGGACCACAGAAATCATGGATGTCTTGCTGATGTCGCCCTTCAGTTTTCCTTGTCAGGGACCTGGTAGGTTCCCAATGCTCCCAAATGGCAGGGCTGCAAAAGAAACCAAGTCAGTCTGTCCAAAAACATGAAGAATATCAATTAACTAAAGGAAACCCATGTCTTTCATGTTTCACCCCCTCCCCTGCTGATCCTTTTCTTCAACAGATAAATATTATTCAGAATAGACAATTCATGCTTTTTTGATTAATATTAATTAGAATAGATGAACTGTGTTCATGTTTTTGACTAATAGAAGCTCTGAAAGAGGAATGCTAACAATCTTCAAGTAGATCTCTTATCAGGTAAAAGCAAAGCTTAATTCATTTTCTGTGCATTCTAACCTGGGACTTTGTGGAATTAGCGTAGTCCCTTCTTCATATTATGCCATCATACAAAGCAACTGAGGTTCACAAACAATAGGCAGAGAATATATAAGATATATTTGGAATCAGAAGCCTCGATCATTCTTTTGATGCAACACACTTTTGGAGATCATATAAGGTTTGTTGAGAGCCAAGCTTCAGTTTCTTGGATCAACTTGGGTCTTTCTGAATCCTGCTTATCAAGGTTGACAGTGGATTGCTTTTGATTGAAGTGATTAAGAGGGACCATTACAAATTTTTTGTTTCCATATAAAGCCTGCTTTAAAAATATTGGTATGCTATAGGGATTATGGAGCAGTATGGACAAAGAGGATTCATAGCTGACTACTCTTGGAATGAGGCATAGTCGTACTAGTTGTTTCAGAGTGATTTTAACCTGCATAGCATTTCATTGTTCTCTCAGTCATTGAGTGCTTCCTGTATGAATTTTAGTTGTACCAGTGATAATACTGGGGTTGGGGCTGTGCATGAATGTTTTCCTTTAAAATAAATGGCTATGCTTACATATTTGCACTGCTGGAGCTCTCTTTTTCTAGTATTATGTAAAGCAAAACTTGAAAACAAAATTTATAGGCTAGTTATTCCCATTTTGTGCAACTATGTATGTTGATACACAAATGGGAAATAACTAAACTTGCATTCAAATTCTTTTTCCCAAGTTTTGCTTAACCCAAACCTCACATCTTATATCTTAACACATACACTCGAAATATAGAGAATTTGTCAATCCAGATGTGGATAGAATGGGAATGCTATACTAACGGAAAATCTATGTGAACCCATTCTATCTTCTCCTTTTCCACTTTGCCCTTTTTCTCTCTTTACTTTTTATTGAAGTTGAGATTGAAAACAGGATGATCTAAATTACTTGACGTGGTAAATTAGCGTCTCAAATCAACTAGCCTCATGTAACAAGCTGGGAAATGGAGGTAATATTTACTTGCAGGTAATATTTTGCTAATGTTCCCCCTTCTGAACCACATGCAGGGAAATGGTTCACATGGCTATAGATGGCATGTGGCAGGTGTTTAAGCTTCAGCGGTCTACCTCTAGAAATGATTTTTGCCGTATAGCTGCTAAAAATGGAATTCTACTGAGGCTCATCAACACTCTCTACAGCTTGAATGAAGCAGCTCGTTTAGCATCTGCATCTGGTGGAAGTGGGTTGCCACCTGATGGATTGGCTCCCCGGCCACGGTCTGGGTCACTGGACCCTGGCAATTCTTCATTTATGCAGACTGAAATGTCCCCTTATGGAACTGATCAGCCAGATATGCTTAAAATTAAGAATGGAGATCGTGTTTTGCCATCTGGAATGCAGGAACCTTCACGTACTTCAGCTTCACATTCACCTGATCCTCCATTTTTTCGACAGGATGGTGAGAGACCTTGGTCAAGTAATGCTACAATGGAAGCTTCGGGTCTGTCAAGATTGCCAGATGGAAATTTAGTAATAAAAGATCGAGAAAGCTTAGACAGATACAAAAATGATCTCTTTCGAGTTGAGATTGACCTTAGACAGCAAAGAACTGGCAATACAAGTAGAATATCAACTGATAGGGGATCAAAACAGATGGAAGGGGCATCATATGGGTTTCCTGCTTCAGCTGCTACTCAGCAAGAGAATGTTCGGCCCCTTCTTAGTTTGTTGGAGAAGGAACCCCCTTCTCGCCATTTCTCAGGTCAGCTTGAATATCACAATCTTCCTGGACTGGAGAAGCACGAAAGTATACTCCCTCTTCTACATGCATCTAATGAAAAGAAAACCAATGGTTTGGATTTTTTGATGGCTGAATTTGCAGGTAATGCTTCAGCTGCTTGTTAAATTTGTTTCCTTTGCTGTAGATACTGTGAACCTCCCTGCTTTCCATTGTAATTGGAAATGAACTGAAATGTTTGTAATACTCCCTTTCTTATATGGCATTACTTTTTGATTATCATCAAGCAGACTCTTGTTTTCATCTTATCTAGTGAGTAAAATTACTCTGAATGCTCGATTAATTGCTGAACAGAGGTTTCTGGACGTGGAAGGGAAAATACTAACCTGGAGTCATTGCCAAGAAGTCCACATAAAGCTGCCACTAAGAAAGTTGGAGGGGTGGCTTCTACTGATGGAATTGCTTCAACTTCTGGACTTGCATCACAGACTGCATCAGGTGTATTGTCTGGTTCTGGAGTGTTAAATGCTAGACCAGGAAGTGCAGCATCATCTGGAATACTTTCACACATGGCTCCCCCGTGGAATGCTGATGTTGCGAGAGAATACTTGGAAAAGGTAGCAGACCTTCTGCTTGAGTTTGCTGCAGCAGACACAACCGTAAAATCCTTTATGTGCAGCCAAAGTTTGCTCAGCCGTCTTTTTCAGATGTTTAATAAGATAGAGCCCCCTATTCTTCTTAAGGTACATCTTTTCTAGTGAGAATTTCTGTTCAGCAATGGTTTTACTATCATCACATAATTATGCTCATGATGGTTTCTTTTCTTTTATTTTCCTTTTTGTTTTGTTTCAGCTATTGAAATGCATTAATCACCTTTCAACAGACCCACACTGCTTAGAACATCTCCAGAGAGCTGATGCAATCAAGTATTTGATACCTAATCTTGATCTCAAAGAGGGTCCCCTTGTGTCCCAAATACATCATGAGGTAATCTAAGCATATAATCCATGGCTTAACCAGTGTGTGTGTGTTGATGTGTATGATTTTACAGTGGAACCAAATAATTAAAGGGATACATCATTCATGTACATGAAGTATAATTTGAAGTGCTAAATATATTGATTTTGGGGACTGCTCTTTGCTTCTATGATTCTTAGCAAAACATTTTGCTCATTCACTGAAACAGTAACACCAAGAAAGAAACAAATAGAACTCCATATTTATCTTACTGTTATTTTTTAAAATCTCTGTGAAGATCTCTTCAATCCATAAAATGTGTATTGTCTAATTAAGGTTTGTTAGGAAGTATGAATAATTCAATGGAAGCTCATTTATATAAATTTCACAGTCTGTTTTGTCGAAGTTTGCAATTAAGAATGTGAAAACTTTATTATTTATGTTATAGTCTTAGCTTTGCCACTTGTTATCATTTAGTTGGAGATTGTCAGCTTATGGTTCCTCAGTCGTAAATGGCTATTCTGATGGAACTTTGAACACCGATTTCTTAAATTTCTTTTGTTGATAAAAGTAACATGTTGTATTCATATCGACAGCAGTACCTGGAGAATGCTGAAGGGGTACTTAGAAGCTCATGAAAAGAGCAAGTGCGAAACTGTCAAAGCTAGTCTAAAACTAGTTGGCTGTATCAAATCCCCTATGTATCCCCCAGTAAATTCTGATTACACTAAAATTATAAGAAACTAAGACAATTCATACTAAATCTATGGATGGAGTTGATTTTGTCTTCAAAAAGCCTTTTTTCTTTCTTCCCAAGCTATCTACTAAATGCAAGCGGGGATTAGCTGCCACCAGTTCTTTTTTTCATTTCTGTTGCCTATTCCTGATGAGTAGTTCAAAAGTAGTTTGGTGTGACCAGCTAACACCAAGAATATAAAAGAACATGTGCCACAGATGTGCAGTTGTCTTGCAATGAATGAAAAGGTGGTCTTTTGTTTCCCCATCTAATCCACAAAATAAACATCATGATCAATGATTATGATCATTTTCCAAATGAGTTTCCACTTTGCAAGGCCACACCACTGTGATGGAGGTTCAATGATTATGATTCCAGTAGGCAAACTTGACAGAAAAATCCAACAACAACAACAACAACAACAACAACATACCCAGTGAAATCCCACAAGTGGGGTCTGGGGAGGGTAGAATGTATGCAGACCTTACCACTACTTCATAGAAGTAGAGAGACTGTTTCCTGTGAACCCTCGTCTCAACAACCCATAAGCAGAATAATTTAGATATGACAAAAAGTAAAAGAAAGCACATGACAATACGAAAATATGATACTTAAATCCCTTACTATTAAATATCCATTTTGATTTGTCTGATATATCTGGAGACCCTGAAAGGTTCCAAAGTTTGTAGTAGTTTGGCTACTCTGTCAATCTCCCAGGAAACAGCCTCTCTACTTCGGTAGTGGTAAGGTCTGCGTACATTCTACCCTCCCCAGACCCCACTTGTGGGATTCCACTGGGTATGTTGTTGTTGTTGGCTACTCTGTCAATCTCCAATCATGCAGTGCTCTGCTGAATAGCAGATTCTATCCTTGATGGTCCCGTACCTGGTTGATTGTTTGTTGTTGAAGGCTAATTGAGTAGAGATCAGGGAAGAGGGTCTTCAATGAGTTCTGACCTATCATGAATCATCCCAGAATGTGGCCTTTTTACTCCATGAGTGGGGAAATGTATGGATTTAATTTCAAAAAAGCCTATAGTTGTGGCTCTTGGACAAGTTAAGGAAATAATTCCTCCTACTCAACCATAGCCAGACCTGCTGTCGCCGTGTGTTATTTTTCCTAGTAAAAAGTGCTTGTAAAATGGCATAAATTTGAACCATACTTCGATCTGGATATACATAGAGGA
>DF358059.1:75003-97053 GCA_000787875.1 Solanum virginianum
AAAAAAAGCCAAAGAACAACTCAAATCAACACTTGCCTCTAGAGTCAATTCATCACGTTTTACAAGAATCCTAACAGGATCTGTCATAAATTTGCTTGTTATCTCCAGAATTTCATTTGGAA
The DNA here is from genome assembly GCA_000787875.1 of Solanum virginianum. Classification (NCBI taxonomy): domain Eukaryota; kingdom Viridiplantae; phylum Streptophyta; class Magnoliopsida; order Solanales; family Solanaceae; genus Solanum; species Solanum virginianum. Next base: position 75,126 of record DF358059.1, read on the forward strand.
GAGTGGCAGAAATCAGTACAACCTGCAAAGCAATATATATTTATATATGTCAAACGTTTATATACTTGTCCAGAGATGGAGTGAGAAACTGAAAGAGAGAGAACAGACACACGCGCACACGCGCGCGTGTGCACCCGTCAATTAAAAGCATCGCAGGAGAATATATGAAAATTGGAAGGGCACAGACCATCTCTTTTCTTATATAGAGCAAAGAATCATACATAACAAACAGCAAAGAGGATTCTACTAAGAAAGCAAAACAACTAGAAAATTTCATCCCCATTTTTTCCCTCAATAAAGAGTATAAAACATGGAAAAAAAAACTAAAAACAGAAAAAGCAAATCAAACATAGAATTTACAGAGGGTCTGTAGGAATAAACATAGGTTACATGCAACACAAGTATTGCAATTCAAGCAACACTATCAACAAAGAGTGACCAATAATAGAATAGAAGTTTTTTCAAGCTTTTGGACTAACAGACAACTCACCTGAAGCTCTGGTGGAAGATATCTGTAAACGTCATATATCTGATCCTTAAAACCACGGCTCAACATCTCATCAGATTCATCCTAATAAAAATCATTAGTAAAGTAAGACCTCATTATTTTAGTGGGAAGTAATCAGCTGGAAAAAAGAATCCAACAAGCAAGCTATGTACCAAGGTTAAAAAGCCATAAACTTACAAGAATTAATAATTTTATGGCCCTGGTTCGTAAAGTTCTCCTTTTAATCATGTCACAGACTCTTCCAGGAGTTCCCGAGACTACTTGTACTCCATGCTCTAGCTTTCTGATATCCTCACCCACACTTTTGCCTCCAATACATGCATGTGCCTGTATGTTAATGTAATCTCCAATTGCCAAAATCACCTTTTCCGTCTGAGCTGCAAGCTCCCGTGTAGGAGACAATATCAACGCTTGTACCCTGAGAAAATACATAAGAAATCACTCAGAATTCTTGAGACTTTATGAAAGAGCAAACTTCATAGAAATTATGAACATTATTTTTGATGAAGAACAAATTCTGAACTGTATAAGTGGCCAAAAGGAAATAACATCTGAGCTTCGTAAGTGGCTAAAAGAAAACTACTTTTAATCCGCCCATTCTATAGTGTTCTTGCTTCACAAAAAAAGATCAGGAGCAAAAGCTATCATATGTGTATTCTAGATTTTCAGCTGTACCAGAAAGTAAAATCACCTCACATATAATAAATTGTTGACATTAAACATATCAATCATAACGGCGTTTCAATAAATTCAAACATCAGAGTAATGAAAAAAATCCTTACCATCATAAGCATCTCACCATCATAAATCATAGTGTATAATAAACAAACTAGCATGTGAGTTCAGGATTACACCTCTGTGGCAATTGGAGTAAACCCCTAGTACAATTAAATCTACTTACAATCTTTTTCCAAATACACACATGTAAACAGATTTACAACTCCTTGAAATGCATGCAACCTTTGCGTTGATCACAACACAATGGAAGCAAACATCCATATAAGCATTAGCAACTAGCTGTGTCTAAGAATTTGGAGTTTAGCAGAACAAACCCCTCTAATTTTAGAGAGCCGCCCTATTAATCCTAGAAGACAATTTAAGACAAACTATTAAGCATTTATGTGAAACAACGACAAATTGAACAACATGACTAGGGAGAACTCATGCAGCCAAACTACATCTAACTTTGGGTTGAGGCATGTTTGTATAGTATTCGAGCAAAACAAGCTCAAAATAGATTAGGATGGATATAATGAATTCGTAGGGTCAACACCAACTAGGTCGAAATAGAGGCAAAGAAATCATAAGAAAGTGGGTAATTTCACTTTTATTTAGGCGCATACATGTATAATGGGAAATTGAGTTACATAGACAGCCTGATAAAAAACAAATCTTTGGTATAACTTGACTCATAATGATAGAATCTCTCAGGGGCACAACGCATTCTGCTTTAACTATATTTATATGCACACAACTACATCAACTACTACCAACCCTCTACCCCAAACCTCCAACAAGCTGAGGTCTGCAACATGAGTCGCCTATATCCATTCAAACCATCAATCAAACCAAAAAAAGCCAAAATTAAAGGGAATGAGAATACATACTCGGAATTTTTGGTATCCACAACCTGGCAAACGGTAAGAGCAATCATGGATGTTTTTCCTGTACCGGATTGAGCCTGAGCAATGACGTCACGACCCGATATAATCGGCAATACAGCTCGTTGTTGAATGGCAGATGGTTTTTCAAACCCGTACTGGTAAATCCCTCTAAGAAGATCATCTTTAATCCCCATCTCAGCAAAACTCGAGATGGGTTCAACACCTTTCGATGTCTCGAATACTAACCTGTCTTCCTCCATTGGCGGCCTCCGCCTGTTCGCCGGAACCACCGACCCCGCTGCCACCGCCTCCATGGTGTTTGATTCAGAGAAATTTGTAGCTTTTTTTGGGAAAGACGGAGACGAAAAAAAGCCCTAATTATAGAATTTGGGAAGAATTTTTATGTATATATGTATATAAAGACCAGCTGGATTGTACTATATGAAGTAATACTTGTGCATCTAGCCCGGCCGGAATTAAACACTTTTTTTTATTTAGGGTATGAAAAATTATTTTTACAAAAATAAGTGATTTTATTTATTTGTTTATTATATTCAATATGTAAGCAAAGAAATATTTATAAACAGTACAGAAGGTGGAATAGATGTGTAAAATAAACGGGAATGCTGGATGAATATGAAATGAAGTGCATTGAGGGGTCGGGAGGATGCGATATGGATTGACCGTTTATGTAAGAAGGGTGAGAGTATTTGTCAGGATTGAAATTCCAAACCTAAGAGGTGTAGGGCTTCAAGTTGTAGTATGAGGTATATATCGAGATATAAGATTGTAGTTCTGAGTGATTGTTAGAACTTATGATTTGGTTATACATGATTTTTATGTGTTAGGTAAGAAAGGCGAGAGTATTTGTCAGGATCGAAATTCCGAATATAGGGCTTCAAGTTGTAGTATGAGGTATATATGGGGGCATTAGATTTGTAGTTTTGATTGAGTGTTAGAACTTATGAGTTATTTAACACGTATCATGCTTTCCGATTTGATTATACATGATTTTTATGTGAGTCTAAGTTCAAGAGTTACAAGTGAAGATAGTTTTACGGATAATTCGTGTCGTATTTTAAATAATAACAATAATGTTGATTATACCTCCAAAACTTTGAATAAGAGAAGAAAATGACAGATCTTATCGTATCACGCAATAAGTATCGCGAATTATAAAATATCGTTTGATCATTAATCTATATAAGGCGTTGTGTCTATTTTCTTATGTCAATATTAAGGATTTTAAATAAGTTTCTAATACTCCTTATTTAACAATAATTTATTCCTTGCTTTTGGTCCCTATACATTTAATAAAATAATGAGATTGTTAAATTTCAAAATTTAAAAATTTTAATGTTAAAACAAATTAATTATAAATATCTTCAATTAAAAAAATAATATTACTTATATCATTATTTAATGTCTTGTTTCAATTTTGTAGTAAATCTAATTAGTCAAATTACATACGATATTTCATCAACTTTGTGAGGACTATTTAAATTCATTTAGCTAAAGTAGATAAGTTAGATAGTAAATTTGACTATTCAAATACAAATTTAATTAACTTTTTGAAAAATATTCAAATTCATTTTCACTTAGTCAAAAAGTTATACACTTGTTGAACTAGTACAAAAATTGATGCTACTAAATCATATGTTTTTTCTTATGAAAAAAAAATCTACTAACTAGAAGTTCAAAATATAAAAATTAAATTACTATAATAACCTTTATAAAAATCTAATTACCCTAAATATTAAACGAGGCTAAAAACAAAAAATCAAACATTACTTTATTAACAAATTGATGTATTTCTTCAAAGAAGTTGTATGGATGTTTAACTCAAACTGTCGACTGCTTCAACAATTGTGAGTTTCGTCTTGAGACTTGTTAATGGTTCATAAATTTGATCTAAAGATCTCCTCTAGAGAATAATAAATGATTAGATGATTGATTGGAGGCACAATAATTTGTTGAACGCAGTCTTACCAAAAGACCATTTTCATAGTACCTTCCAATCCTTTGGAATATGGATGCCATGAGATAATATTATGGTAAAATCAAATTCAATCCGTCCAACTCTCGTTTAAGCTTGAACAAGTTATTTATCAACTCAATCCATTCAAGTCCTTAATAGTTAAGCTGATGTGTAGTCCAAATTGACCTATGAGAAATTTTATTAAAGTATTTTTCAAAAACTTTGTGGGATTACACTGGGTTTGTTGTTGTAGTTGTTGTATTTTTCAAAAACTTTTCTTTCTATTTTGATATGTTATATATAGACATAATAAGTAAAAGAAATAATTTTATTGGGTATAAATATTTTAAAAGAGCAAATGAAACAATTAAATTTAGGGTCTTGACCCATTTTAATCCAACTAATTTGAGTATTGAGTCTTGACCGTTTGTTATCTTAACTCATTATAACCTGCCCAATTGCCACCTCTCAACTCAAGAAATATGCACACGAAATGCCCCATTTGGCACAAGATCATGAGTTTACGTGCACCATAAATTGTCCGTTCATGTGTATGTGATTGTTTATTGCATAAAGGCTTTAATGAACAATATATGGATGGAAAAAATTGGATTTCAGTGCAAAAGAGAAGGTTAAGGCACCTCACAGATCACATAATTGGACTAATAAATATGTAATAATAAATATGTAAATCTTTGGAAACTTTATTCAAAACACAAAATTTAGATCCAATTGTGGTTCAACAGGTTCAACAGCTACAAGTCTCCTACACCACATTGTAGTCTTGACCTCCATTAAACTGTATTTCAACTGTCTAACCTATTTCACTTGTATTTTCAATCTACTGATACATCATATGCCAGAAATGGGAAACAAATTCTTCCTTTCTACAGAAATTTGTAATGTTTGAAGAAATCTATCTGTTCCACTGGGTATGTTGTTGTTGTTGTTGTTGAAGAAATCTATCTGTATACATCATAGGTCCGTCCACCTTTCTGCATGGAAAAAAACAATATCCTTGATAAAAACCTGCGCATCATCAGAGAACACCATCAGAATCTGAGGCCAAATCGCCATATAAAAGCTGCTAATCATGCCCCCAAGTCATAGACTAGGAACACACACACGCGCACAACAGGCAGAACAGCCAAATGCAGCCTTACCTTGCATTCTGCAAGAGGCTGTTTTCTTCCTCTGCATTGGTAAAATCTCATATGAAGATTGATAGGGGAGAGGTCAGAGGTTCCAAAATAAAACTAGATCCTTCCTAGCACCCAAATAACCGATAGACATTTCAGTGAAAAATGAAACACAACTGTCGACTAGTTCTTATGTTGGAGACTGCCAAAAAAGGCCCAAGTGGAAGCATTTCATTCTGATGTACCACCTGGTCTATGGTGCAATAGAGTACTACTGTAAACACATGATCTAAGAAAAAAATTTAGCTTATAAAATGGGATTTCCAACCAGATACCATCAACCTTAGTTGCTCGGACTCTCCAAAAATGTTGCCGTGCCCGTGTCAGATCCTTCAAAAATCTACTATTTTTGGAGGATCCAACACACATCCGTCGACATTTCTGAAGAGTCTAAGCAACATAGCCATCAACTAAAGCAGTATTTGGGAGAATTTTAAAACTTCCAGCAGTCTAATGGCTCTAAGAAAATGAAAGAGACCTATTTATATTTTCCATATCCTACGTTGATGCATGGAAAGCAAAGGAGGAGAAATTGAATCACCTCTTTCAAGCTTCATTTTTTGTGTCTCTTCTTAGAGCTAAAGAAGCTTGGCAAATATCTTGTTCTAGTATAATGGAGGCCAAAGAATCGGATGAAATTTTGGCAATCCTTTACTGCAGTACCTTCACCCCCTGATGCACTTATATGACTCAAGTATGTCTTGCCTTCATATATGAAACAGAGTTGCTGCCATAAAAGCACGCTTAAACCTATCTCGATAGAGACACTGGCAATAAAGAGGTAAATAAGCAGAAGTCCTCTCGCTGGTAAAAACAACATCGAAGTCATAAATGCAAGAGAAATATCTTTTAGCATCCTCATAACAAACTTTTGACTAAACGCCCCATTCAGAACGTGAATTTGCCGGTCGTTTAATGGTGGCCAAATATGATAAACTGCATACACGGACATGATCGACGCGTAAATCATGCCAATGATTGCTGAAATGAGGAAAAGGATGAAATGCCGATGGTTTGCTGCACCAACACAGTTTCCAATCTGAAAAATAAAAGAAGCAATTGTTATCACAAGAAAAATATGATTACCGTGCCATATTGTTTATGTCGATCACACAGGAATTACACAGGATTACTGGTGCTTCTTTTCTCAATATAATTAGGTTCTTTTTCTATTGAGGTGGTTTTACCACCCTCCATTCTCTCAACAACAATTGTAAGTACCATTTTCAGTTTGATGAAGCATAAAATGTAACAGCAAAAAGATTCAAGTTTCTTGTAATTGAATAGGATATAACATAACACTAATACCAACAACATTCTGACAATTGCAGTAGTTCGAAGATCAGAACTCCCAGATTCAACTTTTTTACTTTTTCTTTTTCTTTCTCGAAAAAATAAAAAGTAAGAAAAGAAAAATATAGCTAGCATAACACCGTAAAATAATGAAGTATAAAATTTGAGTCATTTTTCACCCCTTTTCACTCTGTTAGGATATCATACCTATTGGTTTCAAGTATGACCGATGTCTATAGACTTATTCAGTTTCTTGTAAAGGATCTTCCCAGTTAGCTCTTTCAAAACTTAGCTCTCTCTACCTATTTTACTTTTTCTTTTCTTTTTTTTAGGATTTCAAATGTGATATATCTGAAATGGCAAAGCTAAAATTTGATACTGAGGTGTATATATATATATAATATTTGCATTTGACCAGGTGGTTTAGAATAGGATCATGCATCTTATCAATGTCCATAAGCAATTTTTAAATTATAAAAAGAAAATCATCAATCGGATACCAGCCATCTAATATTTTTACAACACAGGATCCATCTCAATTCTAGGCTTAAACTCCGAGACACATGGTTATCCTTGTCTATTAAGCTTCTTAAATCTCTCAACTACCTTCTTGTCATCTACTTTCTTGACAAAATTTATAAGCATAACATTCTAGAGAATAAACAGCTCCTCCAAAGTGTAAAAGAATAAAGAGAACTTACAAATGGGCAATGATGATCCATGTCCAATACACACATCCCACAAGAACGGCAATGATGTGCCCTAGGTGACTTTGGCTTTGCACAATATTCACAAAATCTATAATTCTCAAGAGCTCCTTTTGTCACGGCAGGATAGCTACCCCACAGTATGTTTGGTGGAGCACCAGCAGATCGAAATGCAGATAGGATAAATGTAGACAGGGCAAATATGGACAATATTATAGCAATCAAAATGGTAGCACTGCCATAGATGTAACCGAGAGAAACTACTGCTGGATAAATGGCCCAAATACCACCACCTGAAAACCCAAAAAGCATATCAAAACTGAATGTATAATAAAGTCTTACATTCAGTAACAAGTTAAAATAAAACTGCAAAGAAATATTCCTACAATTAACGCAATGACGTAGAAGAAGATATACGTAGACAGAAAAGAGTAAGAAAGACAAAATGTATATTGTCGAATTTGATGCATTTTATGCTGCAATAACAAGTATTTGTTGCATCCAATGACTAGAATCAATGAAAGGCAAATTAGCAGTACGACCAGAAACTGTTTGCATATCTAAATAAGAGATCAAGAGACAATAGAAACAGACAGCATGCAAGATGCATGAAACAGCCATTATCTGTTTGATCAGCATCAATCATAGTGACCTCGTCTAACTTTAAATTCCATAAATTTTGTTGATACTGCAGTCTTGGGGGCTTCCAGCATGGATAAAATTCTCGATTGCTCTCCATGCTGTTCTATTTCAGTGTTTAAGAACAGGAAAAGTAGCAGAATGGATAAAATTGGTAGTACCGGGACGATATACATGAAACACACATACAGAGAGATTTCCACAATTGACTTCTGCTCGCATTTAAAACTGACATGAAAATCATTCAAATGTGCAAGCCTGTTATAAAGATAATGCACATAGAGAAGGCAATGATCATAGAGCTAAAAGTTAAATCATGAAACGAATCAAATATTCCCACAGATCAGAAATGCAGGGAGATGATGGATGGTTGGTGACTTACATATTACCAATAGCATGAAGACAATGAGGATGCTGACAAAGCACCGGTCTCGCAATCGTCTCCACCTAAAGTTCTGGTTCTCGCATTTAATTATGTTCTGGTTACTTATAGCTCCACACCAGAAACACTTGAAAGCAGGTACATGTGGTGAAACAAGTACACGGAGTCCACAGCCCCAACATGTTGTTTCATCATCATCACTTACAGATGTCACATTATGCTCCTCCTACAATGGCACAACATTAAGAAACTAAGCTGTACAGTATTGATTCAAGAATGTCTAAATTGTCCAACTTCAGAGAGAAAAGAAGATAGAAAATTAGTTCAATCGACTTTGAGAGATGCTTAAATGATTCTGAATTAACGAGCGAGACTTGCTGAAATGGTTAGTTACATCTACCAACCATAGTATGGCATTTCAAAAGCAATACTACAATGATAAAAGTAGAAAATCATGTCAACAGAGGCTAAAAAGCTATGTTATTTCCTCCCATTCGCCTAAGACATGGTAGACAGATCTAAGGGTACTGATAGGATGCAAAAATGAGTGAAATCGTTGAGGTGCTTGCAAGCTAGCCAAATACAAGGTTATTCAAAACAAGTAGACAAGTGGAGAAACTTTTATCAGAACCGAAAAAAAATGGAGGAAGAAAAGAAACAAAACAAGGAAAAAGGACTCCTTGCTATGAAATTCCAACCTCTGTAATCAAATGCAGGCACACACCTCAAAACAAAACAAAAAAATGACAATCTTGGTCAATAACTCAAAAGTAACAGGAAGTCCACTGATCAAGCATATAAAAACTTATAAGAAAGGAAAAAGATTGCCAACAATGAGTAAAAATGCAATTAAGCATACCGAAGATACAACTTAGCAAAAAAGGAAAGGAAATCAGCGAAATCAACTTTGAGAGAAGCTTAAATGCTTCTGAGTTAACGAGTGAGACCAACTCAAAATGGTAAGTCACCTCTACCTCCAACCATAGGTAGGCATTTCAAAAGCAATACTTCAATGATAAAAGTACATAGTGGTGTCAATAGAGGCATAAAAGCCATGGAATTTCCTCCCATATTACCTAACAACAACAACATAGCAACATAATTCCACAAGTAGAATCTGGAGAGGGTAATATATGTGCAGACCTTATCCCTACCTTAAGAGGTAAGATAAAAGAGATTGTTTCCAATAGACCCCCAGCTCAAGTAAAAGCATTACGAAGCAAGCGCTATCCAAGATAAAGCATCCTACTCCCATATTGCTCAACAACAACAACATAACTACATACCCAGTAAAATCCCACTTCTGGGTCTGGGTTGGGCAAAACATACGCAACTTTACCACTACCTCACCACAATAGAGAGGCTGTTTCCCGAAGCAAAACTTTTATCAGAACAAAAAGGAAAAATGGAATCCCTCCTATATATATTCCAACCTCCTATACTCAAAACGCAAAAAAGCATCACCCCACCCCACCAACCCCACCCCACAAACAAAAAAACGATTTTTTCATCAAATTACTCAAAATAACAGGAAAAAAATCAAATTTTTTTCCTTTCAGATCCACTGATCAAGCATTATATACTAATAATCGATTAAAAAAAGAAACAGATTCTGAGTAAATAAACAAAAATGAGCAGAGATTCATGTAAAACAAACCGGATATAGAACGCCATCATCGGCGGCGGAGGTGGTGGCGGAGTCCGCAAAATCCATGATTCCGACCACTGTTCACGGCGTCAACCGCTCTATTAACGACGACATAATTTCCTTTCTCAAATTCTTTCTTGTTAATATCAATAAAATCTATAATTTAAGGGAAAAAAATTCTTGAAAAGTCAAATATTGTGATGATAATATAATATATGAAATAAATGTAAGGACATGCCTACCTCAACTAGAAATCTTGTATTCAAATTATTTTTATTAAGGAAAAAGTTTTAAAAATTTATATATTATAAATATAATTTAGAATTTATCTTAAATCATAATAATTTATTTTCAATAAAAAAATATTTTTATCATTATAACAGTTCGTACAAATTTATCTTTTAATATAGGATTTGAATGGGTTGGCGCTCTCGAGATACATATGCTGGTCTTTCGAGTGTCTCGGTGATACAAAAAAAGAAAAGACGACGCTTTTTAACATACTCTTGAACAAAATTGATACAAATTTAAATTTCATCAAATTTCAATATTTTTTATCAGACGTATATTCAAATCATCAGGAAACAACTTTTGTATCTCTGGGTCATGATAAGGTCAGTGTACATTCTACTCTCTTCAGACCCACTTATGGAATTCCACTGTTGTTGTTGTAGTCAAATCATTTCGTATATAGTATATTTGGATTAGTTATAAATAAATGATATACATAAAGAAAAATCAAAAGTTATGATCTTGAGGTCTCACGACAAAGACAGATAAAACACTCAATTATTTTAATTTATTTATTATGATATTGATGAACAAAGTTATATGATATTTATTATTAATAATAAATAACAAATATTTTATAAAATTAATTAAACCATGTGAATTAGTGGAATACGATTATAAGTTTTAAAAAAAAGAAAAAATAATTATAATAGTATTTTAAGAAAATGAAAAAGAGGGGAATCTCACAACTAGTCTTTGAGTCATTCTCTTCCACCAAAAGTAGTCCCATATCCATTTTGCCCCACACATTTTTTTACATATAAAAACAAATGGTGACAATAATTTTCATTTTTCTCTCTTGTATTGAATCCGTTTTAATTTGTTCGTCTTATCTTTTATATTATATTTTTTATAAAAATATTTTTTTAATTTTTTACATAATATATTTAAAATTATAATAAAATTTTATCATTTCTAGTTGTGGAAGTAAAGGCAACCATAATTTAAAGCTCTTACTCAACTATTAGCTCTTTCTGGGGTCTCATTACAACAAACTCTGCTGCTTCTACCAGGTATTTTTCCCCTCCCACTTTTATTTTCTGCATAATTTTATCCAATTATCTTTTTTGAATCTTGATTTATAAAGTTCCCTTTTTGTTTACTTGGAATTTTTTGATGATTTATAGAAGGGGTTGGTTGGTTTTTGGAGTTTTAGTTAACTAGGTTTGAAGTATAGTTGAGATGAGGGTCTTTCGAAAATAATCTTTCTGTCTCTGTGAGGTAGTAGTAAGATCCGTGTATAACCTCACTCGTGGGATTTCATTGGCTATGTTATTGTTGTTGTAGGTTTGAGATATAGTTATATGACAAGGCTTTTTCCCTTATTGTGTGTTAAAAGTAAGGTATGTCCTTGGTTAAAAGATAGATTTCGTTGATTAGCGGTGGATTTAGGATTTGAAGTTTATGGATTCGGGATTTTAGCACTTTTTGAGTTGTTGGATTCTAAAGTAATAGTTTGTCCTTATTAGAATGATTCTCAAAACGGTAAGCGGACCTAGAATTTTAAGTTTCTTTTTTATTGAGAATCGTGGTGTTCAGACCAGCTTGAGCACTACCTTCCACCGATAACAGGTACTAGGTAACTCTATCCACCAAGCCATAGACAAATAGGAAGAAATCTTCTGGTGTTTTTCTCTCCGTTGGGATTTGAATTCTCCTCCCATTTGATTGATTATTAGGCCACAGATCCTTGGGTGCAGCTAGAAATTTGAAGTTTATGGATTCTGAATTTGAAGCTGAATATTTAGCTCGTTCTAGATATTCGGTTTGCAATTAAACATCTATATATGTAATGGATTTTCTGGTGAAAATAGAGGGTCTAAGAAAAAGTTATTGGATTCATCCATTCGTCCAAACCCCTACCTAATATTGTAGTTCCTCCCCTGTTCAAGACAAAGCCAAAGACAAATACGGATTCGACCAAAAGCTACTGGATTTCGCTGAACCCATATCCAGAACTGTACATCTGGTCCCTTCTGGTTTGTTAAGGCACTAGAGCAACAATCGCTTGATGTACGAAATATTGCAAGTGCTCCTGGGAGAAGGTCCACTTTGATGCATAAAGAAGTAGCTCTAGCTTCTTATTTTGTTTTCCTTCTTTTAACATAGCTATAATAACAACTTGATGGTTGAATCTAATGATATACGCTAGCCTAGCTAAGAATAACTTGTAGTGGTACGACATCCTACTATATGAAAGAACAAGATAAGTTTGGACTTTGGAGGAACAACATTCTGGTAGAATGAGCTTGTTGTATACATGTTTCTTAAAGAAGTTATGGTTTCCGAGCTGATTTGCCGTGAACCTTATGTTTGAGGCGGTGCTACCATGATCTAAGTACAGGTGTTGGACATCAGGTGTGTGTTATGGTGTTAAAATTGTCAAAGCTTTTACATGTACGATACATATATATGCACAAAGTGTTGGCTGGGCGTGCAAGGATACAATAATAAGCATGAAAATCGATGTGTATGACATCTGCCTAGCATCTTCGTGATACATAGGATGAATGGCTTTTAGACTCATGCATAGTTAGTGTTACCTAAACATAATTCTTATGAGTCTATACTAAGTAGTTCAGAGTTTATACTTGTCGAAATATCTAGAATTTCTTGGCTGTATGAATCAAGAAAGTGTTAAAAGTATCCAAGCCCTATGACCAAGTCCAATGTGCATTGCACGCTAGCACCCAAATTCATGTCGTTCTAGACACAAGTAAGCTTAAGAAACAGACCTCCTGATATCATAGGTTTGAATTTCGGAGCTTCTGCCAGCTTCTGAATCACTTTTCACTATACTCTGTTCTTCTTGGTCTTGTCTTCGTTCTAGATGTTAAAATTGGTGTCTGGGTCAACTTTCGGGCACCTCGACTAATTCCATGAGATACTTGCCACCTTCCACCAGCAACATGTAACATTGTCCACCAATGCTAATACAGATGGAAAGAGATCAGCTAGTGTTTTTGTCTCTATACTGGATTTGTACTTAAGAACTTAAAATTTAACGTCCAGTCGTTCATATCTTATGGAATCACAAATTGTGTCTTTCGAGTGAGGCAAAAAGTCCATACCTTTACATGGTGTTGTCCTATTTGATGTTTCAGAAAATTCCAAATGAATTTTCCTTGGTCAGTAACTCGTGGTTTGATGCCAATTTTTCAGAATGACGAGTTCTCTGGGGACCCACCCTCGTATCTGCTCATTAGGAGGTCCAGAACATATTCTGAAGGGAAGAAGTTGCAAAACCTCATGTTTTCGTTATACGGATGTAGAATCTTCTTGGAAAGAATTGTTTCCTTCAAAAAGTCTGAAGTTTAATAGCTGCCGCCACGTAAATACTAGAAAATGCTGGTCTATTTTTTCTGCTGCAACCGGTGATGCAAATGATCCGGATGACTCAGACGATAGCAAGAATCCTCCAGAAAATGAAACTGAATCTGTAAGTGAAAATGCCTTTGCTGGTGCAATTCCGTGGTTGCTACACCGTGCTTTTCTGCATGTCAAACAAGCATACTGATTTTTAGTTTTCAGGTAACTAGTGAAATTTTAAGGGGTAATCTTGAAAGAATCGTCGGGCGGGATGACTCCGCTTTTAGTGGAATCGACCTTGCAGCGCTGATAAGGAATAAATATGGAAGGTCCTATGATGTTCAATTGATTAAGAAGGTACTTGCTTTTGTTTGTCTTACTTCCCTTTTTAGTCCGTCTCAAAAAGAATGACTATTTTCCTTTCTGGCAACTCTTTGATTCCAACTTTCCACGTGACTTGGTTTAAGACCACAAGACATTTTGTTACATTCCACGTATCTTCAGCTTAAGACTACAAGATTGAATTTTTTTTTTCTTAAACTCCGTAGTCAAGTCAAAACCGGAACAAATTGAAACAAAGGGAGTACTTATTTGATTGACAATAGAGATACATGCAACTTCTCCAAACAAAAGGATGATATCGGCTTAAAATCTCATTGGACGTGATTCAAAATAAAGTTATTTTTATTAAGTTTTAAGTTTTCTTTATCCAATTAATACCTGTTATCAGATGACCATCTTTTGATTTTTTTTGTTAGCTCTTTTATGTCAACTTGACCAGTCAAGCTGACGAGAAATATCGTCCAAACAATTAACTGTTCCAATTGATGTTGCAAGTTTTCTTTTTCGCAGTTAAGACTTTGTAAACATCGTTTAGATGCTTAACTTGTATCTCTACCTGCTCTTTATGTAGGAATTCATGGGAAAGAATCTTCTCGCATTAAATGTTATGTGGAAATACAGGGAGCAGGTGAGCTGATCATTCGTAATGAGATCAGTTGTTGTCGTTAAACTATAGAGACCATTTGATTTTACGAATATTTCAAAAGTGTTCCCTCGTGTGATAAATAGTTCTCAAGCACCCATGATTTCACCAAAGAAGTTTCATTTTGTCCTTCCCTTCTTTTGTTTTCGTCTTGCTTTCTCGTCATGATTGGGGTTGGGCCATGCATGACATTAGATGTGATTCTGCACTTCCCTTTTTAGTAAAGAAAACGTCTAACTTAGAAATTAATGACGTTTTCGCTTTGGAAAATGAGGTTATTACTTTCACTGACATGTTAAAAGAAATAACATAGTAAGTTTGAGTGACCTTTTTTCTGAAAAATGATTTTAAAATCTGTTAAATCACAAACTGTAGTGTTAGAATTTGTTGAATTCGTTGTAGAATTTTAAAAAATCACTGTGATTTCCCGTCTAATGTGCCTTTGTGCTTCTGTTTTTAAAGCGTTCGTTTCCCCTAACCGAAGAAGAGTACCTGTTGAGGCTAGATGATGTGGCGAACACATTGAAATGTTGGGGAGCTGTTTCGCATATTCGAAATAGCCTTGAGAAGTTGAAAGAGCGGCCTCGTATAGGGAAGGTAAGTTAGTTATAGCTGATACTTGATGCTATCTTCTACTTGATCTATTCAAAACTTTTGATTATATTAATCGCATAACTGGTAAATTGCATGATCAAAAAGACCAAACAAATGCACATAATTCATTTCCGTCAGGATGATTTGTCAGGTTGTCTATAGTACTTTGCCATGCCTTCTTCATTTCCGTTATTTCTTTCTGTATTTGTTTCCTTGAATTGAGGGTCTATCGGAAACATCTTCTCTACCTCCAAGGTAGGAGAAAAGTCTGCGTACATTCTATCCTCTCTAGACCCCACTTTGTGGCATTACACGTTGTAAACCTCGATCCTAAAGCTTATAAGAGAACTATCGGATTTAAGCAGTTCTGATGTTTATAAAGCACACCTTTAAGGAAGATACATCAAACTATGCATTTCAGAGGCAGTTACAATGACAAATATCGAGTCACTCATATAAATTTATCTAACTATGCTTTCGATTGTGTTCTCTATTGTTATATATCGCAGGCAGTGAGCATTTTCATCGATATGGATGAATCCGGAGGTCGCGCAAATGAATGGATTTACAAGTAGACCAGAACACTATAGTTCCTCAATGTTGATAGTTAGCTATACATAGGTAGATATAGTACAAAAAGAGTTGAAGAAACACTTGTATTCTTTATTAATTACTATTTCATTGTCCAGACAAATTTTTTATATTGTTTCCATTTGATATAGACACAACATATTTACTGTCCTGATATTGCTTTATGTCTTCGTAAATGTTGTGTTTTTGCTTTCTTCGTATCGATAGACGAATTGCAGTAGGAGATTTATTAACATCATTGAATTCGGAATATGGTAAAGTAGCTCTTGGGTGGGGAACTACTCCTTTGATGGGTGTCGCAATGGCCTTATTTGCGGTACGAACACAAGATTCCTCTTTTCTGTGAAAAAGGCCCGTATCAATAATTTGGATTTTACGTATGGATTACTTGGAATATCTAACATGAGATGCCAAGTATATCGGGACTCGTCAATAAAACTACTATTGCTTAACTCAAACAGGTTGGAGTCAGTAATATGAATTTTTTCGTTTTGTACCCACTTATAGACTTGTCTTGCGAGTTCTAGCAAGAGAAGAGTGTGATTGAGCTCTAAATGAGTAGGATTGAGTTAAAGTTTTCACTTATGGGATGTACTAGCCAACGAAGTAGACAAAAAAGATTCTATTGTTCTTCAAACTGACGTACTTTTAGTCATACAAATGATGAAGTCAGAATCACGTATATGTAAGGGATAAAAAAAGACTGAAGGAATCTGAATGTGACGTGTTATACTATAAGTTTAGCAACATGCACGTGTCACTTTGAACAATTGATATTCATCATGCATGATTGCAACGTGTCATCATCTAAAATTGCTCGCAAGCTACCTACTTGAACTCTTGATGTCTTGAAAAGTTATACCAAATAGACTTTAAAATCAGGAATCCAGGTCCCAGAAGTATCATTTGTGTACATTTCAGTCCTTTCAAAATGATATCAATAGTTTATTTTATTACAATAAGGTCCCTTTATTTATCAGTTGTTTCTCATTTGGTCCATATCTTGTTGATTAGGTTACAATAAGATCCTTTCCCGCTATTATATGCTGTATAATCAAACAATTTGATGAACAATTCAAGAATTTCTCTTAATTTTTGCCCTTATTTCAGCTCGAATTGATTTATTTTTCAATTTTTCTACTCGATTTGCATCAATTTGGTGATCGAATTGACCTAATGGACTTTCTGTGTAAAGTCTATGGCGGAACTTCTGATGAAGAAGACGACAATGGCGGAATTCAGCTTCAAAGGCCTATATTGCGGCAGCCGAAACGAGCCAAATTGGAGAATTTTAACAACCCTTTGCTCCCAGCGCAAACTTCCTCTCTTCCAGGAAGATATGTTTCTAAGCGAGAAAGAGCTGCCATGGCTTCAGTTGCAAAAGTTCCAGAATCTAGCACAACGGCTGCTTCTAACAGTTCAACAGGTTTTGTAACTGCTCCCTTGTCCTTCTCTCATTTTTACTTAAAATGGGAACTTGTTATGAGCTTTGTGTTTGGCTGGTGTTGAAATTTCATAAGTTGTATGATACTCTTGATCTCATCTAGACATAACTAGAAAGAAGTGGAGGTTGCGAATTAGACTAGTAGGCAGAGATAGGTTGATGTCTGGCTTGGGGTATAATAAGATAGTAGGATTAGTCGGACCTATATATCCTGTGTTGTCAAGTATCTGTCTTATATATATTAATTTTATCGTATTTACATACAATCATTTGCTTTTCGTTATTAGTCGTTCTTCCTTTTTTCTTCCTTATTGTCCTTTTTTCATATGTAGTTTATTCTGCTTATGGGTTTTTGAGATGAGAGTTTGCAGAAAACAGCCTCGCCACCTTTGTGAGGTAATGGTAAGGTTTGCGTACATTTCATCCTCCCTAGACCCCCCTTGTGGGATTCCACTGGGTATGTTGTTGTTGTGCTTAAAAGGGGATGGTTTTAAGAGTCGAGACATGGGAAAGCTGACACAGGGACTAGTGGAAGGGCTTCGACATCTACTCACATGTGTATAAAAAATAATTTTTAACCATGCATGTATAGTACAATTTTTGGTCGAAGGGACATAAGGTGTCTCCGCCCCTGCATGGGGTAAAGCCAGTAACAACTTAGGGTGTGTCAGTGTTTATCAAAGGAGCTTAAGTCCGGGAGAGAGGCTCAAAATGTGTTGAGCGCTTTGCTGCTTAATGTGCGCTTTTGTGTTGTCATCAAGGTTCCTTGTCAATGAGCCTCTTCTAAAGACATAATTGAGTTTTCAAACAAAAAAAGAAATTCAATTTTTTGTTCATATATTAGTCATTCATGGTTAGAATTATTATTCTTGGGCTAGACATGTATGTTTCTATTTTCTTGCAATTCAATTCATATAACATCATCTAAACAGTTGTTTTGTCATCTTTTCTCTCAATCTTCTGCATTCAATTTGAGTTTATCTGCAACTGATGGTTTGAAGTTTTTTCGTCATCAGTTTTAGGGAGCATTTTGGATTCAGTTCTGCCACATAATATTTTGTCAGCTTTGAGAGATCAAACTAAAGTGTATGGGAACATGATCCACATGCCAGAAAGACTCTCCGTAGTTCTTGATGGACACAAAAGATCAGTTAATGCTGTGCAATGGTCTAAAAGTCACGGTGAGTGGTTAAACCCTGCCAAAGTACTGATATTGAACTTTGTTTCGTATTTAGTTCTTTTTTACATGGTCATATTTATCAAAATTGGCATGTGTTTTAGCATGGATGCCTCATGGATCTGATGATTATCTGCTGCCTTTGATGTTGAGATAGATTCAAAGCTCCCTTGTGGTTTTAAATCCTTACAAATTAGACTTCACTGTGAAATGTACTGCATCACTTTATGCATTTACTAGAAAGAGACTGGATCACCTGGTTACATGGACAGCTCCAAATATTTGCTTGGGCCCTGGTGTACTTTGTGTGTTTTAACTGTGATATCAAGAAAAGTGGACGCTCTTTCTAAATTTATCGAAAGGAGGATCAGATAGATAGTTTTTCTTGTTCTTAAGCAAAATGATAAGGAAAAGAACTTACTACTCAAAATGTATCAAGACTTCATTGGAAAATATAAAAACTGTGGAAAAATCGAATGGCTAATGTGAAATTTTTAGTTCTGGGCTGTTGTACAGAAAAAAAAAAAGAGGTTAAATTAACCTTTTCAAAAACCAAGAAGAACTCTTTTGCTTTAGGTGTTCAAAAACCAAGGATGCTTTGTTAATCAAGCACAATATTTTTCACTCTTTTACAATGATGAGAAGGGGAGTCAAGTTACTGCCGTGTGACCAGGAGGTCATGGGTTCAAGCCTTGAAAACAACCTTTGGTAGAAATGCAAGGTAAGGTTGAGTATAATAGACCCTTGTGGTCGGGCTCTTCCCCGGACCTTGTGCATAATGGGGGCCTTAGTGCACCGGGCTTGCCCTTTTACAATGATGTGAGACAATTATTCGCTTGATTACTTGCATGAAAACATTTAGTTGTGAACTCATATGATGTTTACTGTTTATTTTTTGATGTGTGATATTTTGATAATTCAATAGCATACTTGTATTCATGATGTTCATGTACGCTATTCACCATGCAGCGCACCTTTTAGCATCTGCCGGAATGGATCAAACTGTCTGCATATGGAATGTGTGGAGCAGAGATCAGAAGAAAGCACGTGTACTTAGTTGTCATCATGCGGCTGTCAAAGACGTGAAGTGGTCGCCATATGGTTTATTTGTGCTCTCTTGTGGATATGACTGCACATCAAGGTTGATCGATGTTGAAAGAGGAATAGAATCCCAGGTTTTCAATGAGGATCAAGTTGTTGGTGTGGTAAAATTTCATCCAGATAATTATAATCTCTTTCTCTCTGGAGGTTCGAAAGGTCACCTTAAAATATGGGATATAAGAGCTGGGAAGGTGGTCCATCAATATGTGCGAAATCATGATCCTGTCCTTGATGCTGAGTTTACAGTTGATGCAAAACGAATAATTTCATCAAGTGATACATCCAAAAGTAATATTAGTGAAAATTCAATTATCGTTTGGGATGTCTCACGGGAAATCCCTCTATCTAACCAGGTAAAGTTCTTCATTAGTGTCTTTTGGTTTTGTTTCCTTATGCTGCTGATTTTTTCATGTCATGAATTATATAGTCATTAGTTGAAAATGTCAAGATGATTTTCCTTTCACATGAGTGATTTTTATCATCTTAATGCTAGTTAGAAACGTAGTTATTGTTAATACAATCATAGGGGAAAAAGAAAGAAAAATCACCACCTTCCTATGATCTGCCATGTACCGAGTCAATGCAGAAGTTGTACACATGACCTTTTCAATTCTCTAACTCTAGCTAAATTCACTATTATCCAGTTGACTATCGTAGTTCGTTTGAAGTTTCTATCTTCTCATCTCTCAGTCAACGGTCTCATTCTTCTTTATTGTCCCATCCCCATTTTTTTTCTTGGCTCTTACGTAGTATATGGTTTCGGTATCCTTTATCTGGATATTGGCTAACTTTAGTAGAAGTTGTGCACATTCCTGACATTAACAAAGTGAGGGATGGAGAGGATTTATTGTTCCGTCCCCATTTTTTTCTTGGCTCTTACTCGGAATTCTTCATTTGGGATATTGTCTAAGTTTGGTAGAAGTTGTGCACGTTCATGACCATTAACAAGGTGAGGGATGGAGAGGATGAACTACCAAATAGATTGGTGGTGTGGATATAAACTTTATATGCAAATATCCTGAAGTATGTCTTTTGTCATGTCACACACGTAAATCGTCCACATTCACAAACTCACAGGGATGTCTCACATCAGATATGCCAAGTTATGCTAGTCTTTTCTGCATAGAAAGGCTAATTTCACGAACATTTCATGTTTACAGTGAAGCATATACATGTCCCTCGATACTGAAGTATGTCTTTTGTCATGTCACACACGTCAATCGTCCACATTCATAAACTCACAGGGATGTTTTACATCAGATATGGCAAGTTATGCTAATCTGTTTTCTACAAAGAAGGCTAATTTCGTGAACATTTTCAGGTTTACAGTGAAGCATATACATGCCCCTCGATAAGATGCCATCCGTCTGAACCCAAATTTATAGCACAGTCAAACGGAAACTACATAGCAATTTTCTCTACCAAGCCTCCATTTGGACTTGACAAGTACAGGAGATATGAAGGCCATAGCGTTTCCGGATTCCCTGTAAAATGCAATTTCAGCTCGGATGGTGAGAAAGTAATATCTGGTTCCTCCGATGGATACATTTATGTTTACAACTCGAAATCCTGTGAGCTCATCAGAAAGGTTAAGGTATACGATGAGGCTTGCGTCGATGTTGTATTCCATCCTGTCATATCTAATGTTGTTGCTTCATGTAGTTGGAGTGGACAAGTTTCAGTTGCAGTAACATAATTTGTTAAAACTTTATGCATTAACTTCTTTTGTATGGTCTGTTTTCAAAGTCAAATATTAGAGCAATGGTAAAGTTATCTCCGTTGGATAAACGTGGGATATTTCATAAGAATTTTACGAAAGTTATCGCCTTTTCCTGCGTGATACATAGATTTGGTTGAACTCATTAGCTTGACTTCACGTGCTAGATTTGGATGAAGCTCGATTTGCGTCATAATACATAAATTCTCTTATTACTAACCTTTTCGTAATTCCAACCGGCTAAGTGGTTTGGTTTTATACATTATCAGTTTGGTTTATTGGTTTTCGATTTCTAAATATGTTAAATCAATAAAATAAAATTTATCAATTGTAAGTCGTTAACGGTTCGATTTCCGATTTATCCGATAAGAATGATAGTGAGAATTTGCATTAATAAAAGCAGATGGAGTAGGAAGACTATGTTTATAAATTTGCAAAAGCTATAATTAGTTAATTACAAACTAAAATTAAAGCTAAAACCAAGTTGTCCAATAAAACGATCTTGAACAGTTTTAGATGGTCAACAAAATCCTCACCAAGTTCCTAACCAAGAGATAAAGTACCGTCTAATATTTAATATTTACGAAGGGATAAAATAGTAAATTATTATAATCTTATTGAGTTATCGGTTTACCCAATAACTCAATAGTAAAACCCGATATCAAACAGATAACCCAGTAATTTTTTTAAACCATTAAAAACCCAATAATCTAATAACTCAAAAACAATAAACTAATAACGTTTTTATCGATCTAGTTTAT
>DF358059.1:97129-113606 GCA_000787875.1 Solanum virginianum
ATCGATCTAGTTTATCGATCGATTCAATTTTTGTACAACTTTAATTAACAATTCTATTGCCATGCTAGAATTGTGCTATTTGCGTCTACATTTTAATGTCTCATTTAGTCATAAAACAAGTTATTTTAAAATCAATCATCCTAAAATTAGTTATTTTACAACTGTTACGAGATAAAAAATAATATTATAATCTCAAAATAAATTATATCATAATTTTATCAAACTAACGACAAAATAAACTCATCTTAAAATTAATTTCTAGATTTTATCCCACATAAATAATAGCTTATAGCCCTAATATGTACATTAATGCACTTCACCCAAATTCAACTCACGCTCAACATTGGGCCAAGTCGACACCACTCTCCTTTGCCGGCAAAACTTGCTCTCCTCCCGCCGGCGCCGGCGAATCGAGTTGTTAGCAATCCCGCCGGAAAATCGAGTGGTACGCAGTCCCTCTCTACTCTCTCTCTCTGTGTAGTGAGTTCGAATTCGGCTTTAAATTTTTCCAAAAATGAACTTTGAATGCAGATTCCAGTGAATAACAAGTTTCGATTGATGGGTGTGATTGAGTTCTGCAGTACATCATCTATTTGCATTGGTAGAACAAAACCCATTTGTTTAATTGAAGGAAATCAGAGGAGGAGGAGAATTACTTGTATGGCCTCTTCAGTACCAGTACAAGAAGAGAGTCATCTGCAGAAACAATGTGTAAATGGGGCTTCTTTTATTCGGTCCCATCTTCTTAAATTGTCCCCTTATCAACCCATTTTGCCATTTGAGGTGAATATTTAAGACCCATTTCTTATTTCTTTTTGTATGGTTGATTACATTTATTTATAGGTGAAGGAGTTTAAGTTATGTGTGAATCAATTAAATCAATATTGTTACCTGCAATTACACCTTTTATGTGACTTGATTAGTAAAAGAAGAAGGAAATAATGCAGAAAGCATAGTAGTAGATAATAAGAAAAGTAGTGTGATGTCTACAAGAGAGAACAGTTACGGCAACAAACTAGTGTGATAATTGACTACAATAAACAACATATGGCCATAACTACATGGGAGCGACTAGTACTAGGATAGGTACTGCAAGCTTAAACCTTTTCAATGTAGGGAAAACACTCTACTAACCTTCTACCTTAAATACACAACCTCCACTCCTTATTTAGAGTCATGTTGTCGGTAATATGAAGTTGCACAACACCTCTACCTCTATCCCTATGCATATCCCTACAACCAGCCTCTCACATCTCTTCTTCACGTGCTCAAACCATTTCAGTCTCACTTCTCTCATCTTATCTGCCATAGAGGTCAAATCCCACCTTCTCTTGGATAACCTCATTCCTAATCTTATTGCTCTCCTTTTGTTGATAGACATGAAATGTAAAGTTCTCTCTTTGTCCCTCTGGAAGAAAATATGGTTTTTAACGTAAGGATCAAATCATTTGTCTGCTATGTAAAGAAAGGTGCTGTGGTTCTGATATATATGTTGTTTTGCTTTTTATTTTTCTGGCATTTAATGAGTTAATAACCACCGCATTATATTTAGATGTGATATTTTATTTATTTTCTTGTTGCATCTGAAAAATTGATTGCAACTATACAGGTGTTGTCCACTCGTCTTGGTAGAAAGCCAGAGGACATTGTGAAATTAGACGCTAACGAGAACCCATATGGCCCTCCTCCAGAGGCAAGTTAGTATCTTTTGCAATGCCCCGTGTTTAATGGAAAAATATCTTTTGGGACATCTTTCCTTGTGTAGTTATTTTGGCCTTCTCAGTTTTGAGCTGTTGAAGTTCTTGCAGGTAAACGAAGCTTTGGGGGCTATGAAATTTCCGTATATTTATCCTGATCCTGAAAGCCGTACGTTGCGTGCGGCCCTTGCTGAAGATTCTGGCCTTGAATCTGAGTATATTCTTGCAGGGTGCGGTGCAGATGAGCTCATTGATTTGATAATGCGGTAAGTATTATGATTAGACTATCCTTTTACATAAAGTCTAACTAAATGCTGACGAAAAAGTATTTGTCATTTTGAGATATAGCCCTTGTTTGACCTATAGTTCTGATATTTAACTGTTCTCTGCTTCAGGTGCATATTGGATCCTGGTGACAAGATTGTTGACTGCCCACCCACTTTCACAATGTATGAGTTTGATGCAGCTGTAAATGGTGCACATGTCATCAAGGGTAGATATGAGCTTCCATTATGTTCCTTGTTATTATCATACCAAAATTTTGTTCCTTTTTCTTTTAGAGGAGTGGACTTGTTTTGGTGCGATAAATCATCTTTGTTAGAATATATTATATACAGTAAGAATTAAGAAGTATGTCTTTTAACTCACAATCTTGAGCAATAAACTTGGTTTACATTCGATAAAATACCCTGATGTTTTTCTTACTTTCTCTGTCCCGTTTTATGTGACACCGTTTGATTTCTCATGGTGTTTAAGAAAAAAGGAAGACTTTTGAAACTTATGATCTAAAAAAAATCCTTAGATATTTGTGTGGTTGTTTCTTGGTCATACCATACTGTTAAAATATCAAATTTAAGAGAGAATGGAGTGTGTACAATGAAAATGCAGAGACACTACATTCAGACAAAACAATCTTTAAAGCATAGGAGAAAAATGAAATAATCTGATAATTTCCAATTTTATTCGACGTGGATAATTATTGTTGAGTCTTTTATCAGTAATTGTTAATCTGTAGCTCTGTCAAACTGGCAGTGCCTAGGTGCCCAGACTTCAGTTTGGATGTAGAACGGATTGCCGAAGTGGTTGAACGTGAGAAACCAAAGTGCATATTTCTGACATCACCTAATAATCCTGATGGGAGGTATTGCTACATTGTATACATTGTATTCGTGGTCTATTTCCCATTGTGGTTGTACTTTGCTCCCCTTGATTGTACTGCATGTGAGAGTCTTCAAAGCTTTCTTTCTTTCTGTCCCCCTTTGTTTTTTTGATTTGATAAAGGAGTCTTCAAAGCTTTCTGTTGCACCTTTTCCTTTTCTTTCTGTCACTATTTCTAACTCCATGAGATGGAGAAAATGACTACTAGGAAAGTATTTCTAGAATTTCAAGTTAGTAATAATGTGTTTCTTTTTTAAATTGGGGGAGAACTCCAATGATGAGATGGTCTTGATACTATTTCCATCATTGTTTGGTGGACAATATGGGTGGAAAGAAACATTAAAATTTTTTGAAGGCAAACATAGAACATACATAGCCTTAAAACAAAATTGTATTTCTTTGCTAGCTTTTTGGTGCAAGATGACCATTGTAAATGATGTAGATTCCATGCTAGATATGATTGGGGCTTTGCGCACTTTGTAATTTTTAAAATACCATCTTAGTTTTGTTTTACCATTTATAGACATCATTATTTATCAATAATAATAGTAGTTAAAAAAAAAAAACTTATCAATAGTAATAATAATAATGACATCATTGGTGTAAAGGGAGTAAGCAATTATGAAGTAAATTGAGCAAATGTTAGAATCTTTTTTTTTTTTAAATAATCAATAGCATGTTTATGGAGATAATTTTTTATATGCTTTCTAGATTTTTGCATATATTTTTTTGAAAGAAGACTTCTGCATGTATTTCTGCACCTAAGGGAATTGAATGATTGAAATTTATATTCTATTTAGACAGTAAATTTGCTTGCTTTCCAATGGGTCAACTTTTCTTTTCTTTAGAGTTTGTTTGGCATTATACAGTTTGATACCTTACCTCCTTTATCCTATTGCTGAACAGTATAATTGATGATGAAACTCTTTTGAAAATACTTCGCCTGCCCATATTGGTAATATTGGATGAAGCATATGTTGAGTTTTCTGGTATGGAGTCTAAGATGAAGTGGGTGAAGAAGCATGAGAATCTGATTGTTCTTCGCACGTTCAGCAAAAGAGCTGGTAGGTTCATTCATTTCTATTTGACATATATGATAACTTCAGTCTGTGTGCTTGGAAAACCCGTATGCCTGCCCTTATTTCTCTTTTGCTGGTATACTGCAAAATTTTATCAGTTGTGGTTGATACATTCGTTGCCTCACTCTATCCTGTCATATTATCAAAATTGTAGTAGTGATGAGACCTGCTTTGGGTTCCTTCTCACTAAATTAGTGTTTACAATTGGTATCGTAAATTGATTTTAGGATTAAAATATAATTGACTAATTTAATGGTATCCTGATCCTCAGGTTTAGCTGGACTAAGAATAGGATATGGAGCTTTTCCACAGAGTATTATTGAATTCCTCTGGCGAGCAAAGCAACCATATAATGTGTCTGTAGCTGCTGAAGTTGCTGCTTGCGCTGCATTAAAAAACCCTGTTTATCTGGAGGTATCTTAGGATATGGAACATTTCCATTGCACATTATTGAATAACTTTGCCCAAATGTTATACTTTCTTTTATAGGTCAGTATGATTCTTTTTTTTCTGAAAGCTTTACTGACTATTGTGTTATTTATACCAGAATGTGAAAGTGGCACTGGTGCAAGAAAGGGAAAGGCTTTTTAGTCTGTTGAAAGAAGTCCCGTTTCTTGATCCATACCCTAGCTATTCTAATTTCATTCTCTGTAAGGTTACATCTGGAATGGATGCTAAGAAATTGAAGGTAAAGATGCTTATATCACTAAGTTCGTAAAGTGAATTCTGTCACTTTTTCTATTCAATTCATTCTTTGTTTAATTGATCTCATGTCTTTCCATTGTGGGCTAAAAATAATTATGTCGAAGCTTGATACTAAGGTGAAAGAAGTATTAAAGAACATAGAAGAATTTAATAGTATTGTTGGTACCCACAATACATTTTTGTTTTTATCATTCAATTGGTAGTACATTTATTAAGTGTTGTATTATATGAGTCGTCATTGCCCACTGATTATTGCACCTAAAAAGAGAAAGGAGAGTATTGAAATTTATATAGGCCGATCCCAACTCGTTTGGAATTCAGGCACTGTTGTGAAAGTGATCCTAGACTGCCCACGCTCACCACTCTTTCTTGGTACAGCATCTGTTTTATAAATATTTTGTTATGCTGTTTTGAAGTCGTTGCAAGTAGATCATGCATTCCAGTCTCTCCTACATTTTAACTGTAGAAACTCGTGTTGCAGGAAGATCTAGCGACTATGGGAGTGATGATCCGCCACTACAATAACAAGGAGCTGAAAGGATATGTCCGTGTCTCTGTAGGCAAGCCCGAGCACACCGAGGCATTAATGAAATGCCTCAAGCACTTCTATTGATCTTGCTTGGGTTCGAAACGACAGAATCTGAAGTGCCTTGTGTTCTCTTACAATGAAGATAAGATGGAGAGTTTTTCTTTGTAATTTATGCTAATCGCAAAGGAATCATTCTTCAGAAATAAGTCCTTGTATGGAAATGAGGAGTGGGTCTTGAAGGGTACATTATGCTGAAAAATGGCCATGCAATGGCAATTGTTGTTTTGTACCTTTAGACTTTTGTCTTCTTTACCCTTGTTTGCAAAAGATTCAAACCGACCATAAGGCTGCATACAATAGACCCTTGTGGTTGGAACTTTCCTCGGATTCTAAGCATAGCGGCAACTTTAGTGCATAGGACTTGCCTCTTTTTTCAAAAGGTCATTTATAAAATAATTTGACTAATTTGAAGAAATATTTTAGTTTTTCCTTGATTTTTTCTTCGACATTTTATAGGAGGATGGTAAATCTGCTTGGTTTTTCATATTAACCAGGACATTATCATGTTACATTAAACTAGGATGTCCAATCCTTAAATGGTTTCGAGTAAACTGTG
The DNA here is from genome assembly GCA_000787875.1 of Solanum virginianum. Lineage (NCBI taxonomy): Eukaryota > Viridiplantae > Streptophyta > Magnoliopsida > Solanales > Solanaceae > Solanum > Solanum virginianum. Next base: position 102,914 of record DF358059.1, read on the forward strand.
CCTTCTGAGCTAGTTTTTAAGGTTGAGTGAATCTCGATGCTTATTTTCATAACATGATATTAGAATCAGTCCTATATCCATTCTTAGATTCCCTATTGTTCGATTGCATAAGCTAACCCTTCCCTCACAGTACTACTTTGCTATTGGTCATCCAGAAGTATTTAGAAAGCCCTGCAAGGTTGTCTTTGTTGATTCACATGGAATTTCATGTGCCGCACGCTACTCGGATCATGATAAGATACTCTCTTCGTTTATTTTTACTTGTTAATATTTTACTTATCGAGATCAAATTATATGAACTTTGATCAACGTTTTAAGATATATTTTTTCATCATATTAATATGAAAAGGATTGCAACTTATAACATTTTTCATATAATTTTCAACCATCTAAATTTTATATTTTAAATATTAAATTTAGCTTTGAAGTTAGTCAAGTTAATCTTGAAAAACAAAATAATGACAAGTAAAAATGAACGGATGGAGTAACTCTTTTAAAATGGAATAATAGTATATTTGACTTCTTACCTATGGATAATCAATATAATTAAATACATTTGATCTTTAATCAATTAGAATATGTCTTTTTTGATCTTTTTATTCAAACAAAAAATATTTAAATATAATTTTTATCATTTCAAGTTTTGTGCAAACCAAAAAACCTTCCAAAACCCCTAAAAATTCCCCCTTTTCAAGAATCTCTCCATTTCCCCCATTTGCAAAATTCTCCAAATTCATCTCCTGAACTGCATAAACCCTAATTCATCTCCCTTTTCCAGAGTGTTTTTACGCATATTTATCAAAAATCAAGCTCATATATGCGGAAATGATCCATGGTTACAGTCATGATGCATCAGCATCATCACTCCACTGCACCTTCTTCAGTTTCCGCTCTTAGATCCCCAAACATTGCTACCCATCAATTTCCTTCAATTGGGTCACCTTCTGTGGAAATTGGGTCGCCGTTAGCCCGGGTTAAGCTTTCGGATATTGCACCTTATGATGGAGCTCCGGTTGGGCCTTATTTACGGGCTGTGGAAGCTCTTTCAGGATCGCTTATGCGGCATAACGCGGCGGTGATTGAGCTTGGTGGTGAAGGCACGGCGGTGTTGCGGTGTGGGTTGGAAGCGGTTAGGTACTTTTTTAAGACGAGGGCGGTTGCTCAGAATGGTGGGGGTGGTACTGGGGGTGCTGCTTTGGGGAAGAGTGGTCGTGGGGTTTATATATACAGAGCTGGAAGGTAAGGAGTAGAAGCAAAATGTTTCTTTTTTTACTTTTTTGTTGTTGTAGAGTTTAATTACAGTGCATTGCCAATCCAAAGCAAGAAAAGCGTTACTTAAAAATAATCTAAAAGATAGTTTGATTACGGGGGATAATGTATGGGCATATGGATAGAGAGGAAATGAGACTATTTTGGGTTTGAGGCCTAATTGATGAATGTAATGGATTGTTGGTCAACAGTACTCCTAACTCCTCAGGATGAAGATAGCATGTTAGAGTTCATTAATTCATTACAGGAATAGAGAATTGTACTGATGGGAGTCTTTCTATTTTGTTTTTGTAAAGATGGCTCCCTCTGTATGAAATGCCAAGCACCATCTTAATGCTTTTTTTTATTTTTTATTTTTTATTTTTAAATCAATGAATTAGTTACCAGTTCAAAAAGAAAAAGTTTGCTCTATTTGAATTTGAATACATTCTTGTTAAGTCTGTCTAGTTTCCTTGTAGTAGTCTTGAACATCTCAAACTTAAGGCTTAGATGCTCTTCCTCCTGGGATTTAATATTTGATAATCAGCTTTTATGTGTTAGGCCTTTGGAAGACATGGACTCTTCCCCTCCATGCATGACTGAAGTTTTCCGCTGCATGGGAAGGGCAGCTCGTGCTGCTTTATGTGCAATTGCAAGGCATCTTCGATTGCGAAGCGAGTAAGAACTTCTGTCAAGGCTTGATCATATCATTCAGATCCTCTTTATCTCTTAAATGCGTTCTGACCAAATGCATAGTGCTCTGTAGTGTTTTCGATCACTTGCTTGATGATAATCCGTTGCCCATTAATGAGGCCTCCTCGTCAGTTGTTGTTGCAACCTTCTCCAATACAACCTCTCAAAATGGGAAAGGAGCTATTGGAGGAGGGAAACTAGTTACAAATGGTGAAGTAGAGAAGGGGCTGTTGACACTAGTTTCATCTGATGCTCCTGGTCTTCAGGTATTCCTATTAATTTCTTCCAGATTTTTATTTGAGTTTCAGATTGTGCGCAGTTTCCAAATAATATGTTACAACTTCTTTTCTGGATCCATAAGGAACGCCTTTTTCAATCCTCTGTGCCATCAGTAATTTTCCTTGTTTGTTTCTTTTTCATCCCCAGGTCTGTGATCCCAATGGTCGTTGGTATCTAGCAGATAATGGTTTGACCCCTGGGGATTTACTATTGCTTACTGGGAAAGCTCTCAGCCATGCCACTGCTGGTCTTCGTCCTGCAGCTGTTTATAGGGGTGTAGCTGATAACTATGTGGGTACTACTTGTGGTGGAAGGTAGACATGGCTTCTAGAGCTTTTAAGTGGCTTACAAATTCAGTTTACTCAAATACTTAGCTGTTCAGCAACATCTTGTAGGACATCACTTGCATTTAGGCTTATACCTCAGAGCAATGCAATATTGGATTGTTCTCCGATTACAGCTGCTGGTCATGTTATTCCTCAGAGCTATGTGCCAATATCTGTTAGCCAGTTCATGGATGACCTTTCTGCCGAGGAAGACATGCTTTGTAGCAACACTGATAATGCTTATGTAAGTACTATTTCCTTTCAGATGGCTAAATGGTGTTTCTTCAAGTTAATTGCACAGGCAAAAGCCTTTCTCTGCAAAGTGTTAACGCTATTGGGTCTGTTTAGGTTTTGGCACCGAGTAAAAACTTCAATTTAGATGTGAGTGCCCCATAATCAAAATCTCTTCCTTTTCCTCTCAAGTCTTATCAACTTTTTTCCCGATCAGTACAAAAAATAGTTCATAATATGGCAAAAACCAGCACTAAGATGGTGCTTATCAGTCGCAAAACATCCTATACAAACAGTTTCTTCTGTTATTGTGTAACAATGCCAATGAAGCTATGTTCAGTGTGCATCTATTAATTTGACACCAGAGAACTAGAATCTAAGGTACTTGTATTTCAGCAACTATACTGGTATGGGCGTATGGCTTTTTGCACCTCTGGTTCCTTCCTCTGTGTAGCACCCAGCTTGCCTCAAGAATGATCATTCTAAGCTTTTTCATCTCTTTCATGATCTTGTAACAATTCAAAATTACAACTATGCCTCAATCCCAACCAAGTTGAGATCTGCTATATGAATCCTCACTATTCTATTTGCATTCATTTCATGTCATTCGCGTGATGGTGATTTTTCTTGTTCTCATGAAGCAAAGATCATTCTTTTGACGAGTAAATGGGTCACCCTCTTTTTGGCTCATCATGCCAAATAAAATTAGAAGTGAAAATAATTTAAATATATGTAAATAAATATAAAATAATATTAGAAGTCCTCTAACATGACTAAACTCATTTCCAACTAGTAAATATCACCTATTGGAATATTTTTCTTCCATTGTGCCTTATCTTTAGGCAAATCTGCCTTAACTACAATGAAATTGCAGGCCTTCCGAGACAATTTCCTCCCTGCGATTTAAGGTCTATTTCATCTCCTTTTAACACTTCCTGTCAGCGCAGTTTCACATTTGTGAATCAGTACATCTGTAGGTCGACACAATACATGACCAACCATGTCAAGCGACCTTCTCTCATACATGCACTTTATGATATTTTATAATTAATATGAATTCCTTTTTTGTCCATCACCCACCAAATAGCTTTTTGTGGTACACTATCATATGCTTTCTCTAGGTCAATGAACACCGTGGATCTTTCTTCCATTTGGGATAAATTTTCGTCAATCTTCTTGCTAGGATATTTTTTTTGATCAAGCACTTACAAGTTACAATAAGGTTCTCACTGTGTACGATTTGTCCCACCAAGAATATAGCCTCCATTGTAGATCTACCAAGGCATAAATCCGAGTTGGTTCTCACTTTACCGTCTCTTGTCGTATTCCCAAATCTATGCTCTATCACTCTTTCTTGCAAAAGAGTTTCATCTTTTGACTCATCAATTTAATGCCACGATAGTTTGCACATCTTGTAACCACTCCATCCCCCCAAAAATTCATTGACAGTGTTTTTTTTTTTTGGATAACCATGGTGTCCGGTGCCCGCTTTCCGGACCCGACTATTATTCCACGGGGCCCTGACGCACGACCGGGTAACACATCAGTGGCCCTGGGGATTCGATCCTGTGACCTTGTGGCACTTTTGCCCAAGGTTTAACCATTGGACCAACCCCTCAGGGTTCATTGACAGTGTTACGTGACCTGTTATATCCGAAAGAGTAAGGAAACAACTGTTTTCAACTTCATTTCAATAAGACATCTAGTGTTAAGCATGTTTCATGTGTGATCATCTAACAAAAAACATGAGACCCCCTAGGGGACTTTTGTTCCCTCAACTCATATTTCTCTTTCAACATCTCTTGTAGCATGCCAGGCATGGAGATTCATCTCTCATACCACAATGTAGCTTAATTAGGACAAATGATATCCTTGGAAGATGGACATTCTTTGTTTACCTTGGATGATCAATTCCAAATGAGATGAACTGGAGGATTAATAACTTCATTTGAATGCAGCATGAATAGACATGTCATTCTAGGAGAAGAGGACCCATCTCATTCGAGGTCAAGATTGACATGTGGCTCGAGCCAATCTTAAAAGGAAATATCAATGTGGAATTTTAAAATTGTCCGCTTCTTTACATACGAGACCTGGAATAACTTTCTGTTTTAATACATATGAAGCTTTAGTTGGGTATACTCTTCCTTACATAAAAAATCTTTTGTAATTGCACAAGAAACTGAAAATTGTTCTAGTGGTGGAGGTAAAAGCACTTCATGGTAGTTATTCTTTACCTACATTGGCTGGTTGACGAATTGGACCATGGATATCTTCTTCTGAATACAACATAAAAAGACATCTCATTATTGGTCTGGACTCTGGATCAGCAGGTCGCTCGAGACAATCTTAATAAGGAACCATCACTCAGAAGTGTTCTTTCAGACCCCTTATCGTAAGTTTTAATTTGTCAAATGGACTTTTCTCCTTTTCTGGTTGGATATATGAGCATGTTTACTGCTTGAGTATATTAAAAATATTATACTTACTCTGTCTCAAACTTTTAACCTACTTACTGTGTCTCAACCTTTTAACCTAATAAATAGAACATCCCTTACTTCCATTTATAGCAATAAATTCAATAAACGGTTCTACTCAATCGAAGTGGCCTAGTTTGACTAAAGGTTAAGCAGAAGTCTTTAAGATTATATTTTCTGCAAAATTTCCAAGGAAAAATATTTATTTTTTAATGAAATGAATTAATTTTGGTAATGAGCAGTATCAAAAGGGTAATGTTATAGAACAAAATCAGGAGTTGTTCTCCACAAAAAATTTGGAGCCTAACAAGTCCATAATCTTGCTCTGGTTAAGAAAAGCATAATCTGTGTCATGCAACTTACAAAGTTACCCTTGCAAAAGAAATATATGGAAGCCAAGCTAGAGAGGAGTAAGGGGATAATTGAAGTAAAAAATGTCAGGCAACTATAACAGAGATATAATATTACCATATAGATGCCTTAAACTTGCAAACTGAAACACTGAATTGGTCTAAAGAGTTGGTATAGGTGATGTTTGCAACAAAAATGCTAGGCAACTGTTTTAGAAAAAAAAAAAGAACATTACCACTTGTACTTGCAAACAGAACCACTGAAAAAAAGGTCTACAGAATTGTATACCCTCTACATGGTACTACAGAGTTGGTATGCCCTCTACATGGTATTCTTATAACTTAGATTAGAGCTATTACACGTTGCAGACTGTGCAAAAAGTGAGGGATAAAGACTACAAATATCTCATAACAGTTGTGAGATGTTGCAAAAAGCTTTCAGATGATTTTCTGTGCTATTTTGCAATTTTTGCAGCTTCACGCATTTTGAGGCGAGAGGAACTTGAGCATTAAAAGCAACTAAAGCATTAAAAGATATACATCAATTCCTGTAATGAGACTTAACCAGAAATAAATTCAAGAAGTGGATAAAGAATTTGGACCATGCATCTGTGTTTTCCTATGGAAAGGTAGGAGTATCTTGTACTCTAGAAAAGTTATATTACTTACTCTTCCTTGGCCCTTAAACTATCTAAACAATGCATGACAACAGTGTGTTGCGGTACACAAAATGTTGGACTAAGCATATTTGTTTTAACTTCTCCTGTCCAGTTTTAAACTGGAAAATTTTGTAAACCCCATCCCCACCCACCCCATACATAATTAACATATGAATGGTTAATTTGAATATAGTTTCTTGCACCTGGAATATATAATTACTTTACCATCACAATGTGAAACATTGCAGCTGTGCATTCCTTGAAGATGCTATGTTTGTTTCATGTGGACATTCCTTTGGTGGTCTCATGCTGAAAAGGGTTGTTGATATGGTAGGAAGTTTGTCTTCTTCTCTAGCCATTTTTCTTTTCTCATAATAATGTGAAAATTATAAATTGGTATGAGCTACGACAGACTTTGAGCAAACCTTACATGGGATACTGGTGCAACTGCTTCATGGCAAAGCCGAGTTCTTGAACATCATTTTCCTTTTTGGTTTCATATTGTTGTCTTCATTTGCTTGGGCTATTGATGAATGAGTTAAGAACATAACACATTCATCTCTCCATGACAGGGAAGATGTACCCTCTGCAATGCTGAAATTGAGCGTGGTTCCTTGATTCCTAACCACGGTTAGCTACAGTATATTTATTTCTCCCTCTCTCTCTACACACACCCACCAGTCCACCCTGCTCCTTCACACTTTCTTTTTGCTAAAAATAATTATTTTCTAATGCCCGTGCGCGCACACACTCTTCTTCAAACTTTCTTTTTTCTAAAAAAAAATTATTTTCTACTGCACTCTACCTGATTCTCTTCTTACCCTCTTACTCAATCTTTGATGATTATTCTCATTAATTCTGCCATTTTGGCTTACACTTGGATTTGATCTTCAGTACTGAGAGCTGCGGCTGCAGCAGTGAAGCATGAGGATGACCGAAGACTTTTCCACAATGCAGCTCTAAGAAAGCGTCGAAAAGAAGTGGGAGACAATAGGGTAAGCTTTAATCTTTCCCATTTTGCTGCAGCGTGTCCATCCAAACTGCTTAGTAGAGTTCATTGTCTTAAGATTTCTGGTAAAAGGTACTATCTTAATCTGGTTTTAACTTTTATGCAATGACATGACAACTAATATGTCCTAGTCAATTTTTGGATAATTTCCTTTGTCAAGCTATGTTGCTCGGATATGGATGTGGACACCCGATACGGTAGCAGATATAGAAGTTGGATTTGTCATTGCCTAAATCACAGGATTCGGGAAAATGGATAGGAGGATGTGGTGGTTCTTAAGAAACAACCCATTAATGATGCAATATATATTAGTATATATTTGACAACTAATTGAAGCTATTAGATCAAAGATTGTAGAAATTATAATCATCTATTTTGTGAAAACGTTATTTTTGTTTATAAGCTATATCGTATAACTCTTGGCTATAGATGTAGTCAAAAGTACCCAAGCTAGTTTGACCAAACCCAATATGGACTCCACACCCTCATCCAAATCGTGTCGGATTGACAATGGGTGCGGAAAGGATTTTGAAGGATTTGTTAGATCTGAAGTGCACACAGGATTATATAGTGAAAATGATAAGGTCTATTATGTACCTTAACATGGTATTATGACTTATGTTCTTTTCTCATCTATATATTTTTCTGTTGTTAGTGAAGTCGACCTTGTTGTACGACTTCTGTTTGGTAGATTTGGCAGATTGTACAGTAGGTTTTGGGGAAGTGCAGTCATCCAGTTTTGCTGTCCTTTTCTGGCGTAGGAAAAAGTTTGGATTTAATGATATTGATCTTCATCCATATTTAGGCTCTGTTTTAGATTAGGATAAATCACAAATTTCTTGCTTCATTGACCTCTAAATGTTTGAGGTTTGAATTCTCTTTGTTTAATATACCCGTGGGAATGATTTTTTGATAATCATTGCTACTTCAATTGTTCCAGGAAAATGGTGAGGTTCCTTCTGAAAATGGACCCAATAAAGGTGTTCAGTATCCATTCTCTGTGAATGAGAAAGTTCTTATAAGGGTGAGATCTTTGTGCCTGTGCATTTTAAATTCTTCGAAGCTGTAGGAAAGAATTCATTAAATTACAGTAATGCGAATGCTTAACTGTGCAGGGAAATAGGAGGACACCAGATAAATTTGTTGGAAAGGAAGCTGTAATCACATCACAGTGTCTTAATGGCTGGTTAGCTGCCTGAGCATTTCGTTAATAATTTTGATTATTTACTGCAATTTGAATGTTAATTTAGCTTAAATTACTGAAATCTTAAGAATACACGTGCAAGACCATCCAATCCATAGAAGTAACGAATTTGACAGCTCAAAACTTAAGACGGATGAAATTCTGTTTTAGAGAAAATGAATCTTCCTCTTTTTTTTCCAACTATTGTGATGGATGTCATGTTCCATTCAGTGTTATCAAATGCCAAAAATGCAAAAAAGCTTTGAGGTCCATTGGGGCTTTAACCACAAAGTGCAAATAAAGCATGAGTTTTAATGAAAAGGCTGAAGGATAGAAAAAAAATTACAAATATTTATGTTTAGTCCAAGACTAAAAATTATAAACACGAATGACATATATATGACCAATGAAATTGAAAAAAAAAATTTATGATAAAGTTAAATATTAGTTGTTTATTGTCACTTCTCAGAAGAGGCTCATTGGTAAGGAAAAGTTTGCCTTAGAACCTTGATGACGACATTGAAGTGAATGTAAAGCAAAGCGAAGTGCTCAGCGCATTTTGAGCTCACTTCAGGCTTAAGCCTGCCTTTGACAACACTGGTTCCATGATATTGAAAAGAATCGTATTTCAGTTGCTAGTGATAATGTAGTTCCTGCAAATTCTCTCATTCCTTCAGACTCATTAGGAGATCAATACCATTTCCCTCATAATATGTTTTAAACAACTATGTGGTGCCACAGTGATATGCTAAACAACTCTGGCTCCTTTTATGATATATGAGGCTGGTTTGCTGGACACTTGATCTTGTAGCTGTCACCATTTAAGTCCTAATAAGTAGATTGCAGTCATGGCTGAGACAGTAACACTTCCTTACAAAATGTGATGCGTTCAAAAGTTGCCGGAGTATTCTCTTTTACTGACAGTGAAGTGCGGTTCTCCTCATTAAAGGATCACTAAAATGGTCTTCTCCATTTCTCCAGGTATTTGCTTAAGATTATGGACAGTGGAGAGAATGTTCGGTTGCAGTACCGCTCTCTGCGTAAAATCCTTCTTACACAGGAAACAGAGGAGAGATGCCAGTCACAGACAGTTCAGAACAGTAGCTGATAGATGATATACAATGTATTTCCATGTGGATTATGTTCTAGGACCTATAGCCCTTGTGGGGGGTGGGGGTTTGGTTTTCACAGTTTGTCAAAATCCTTATTAGTTGCTTGTATAAGGTTGTAAAGAAACACCACACCCTAGTGAGATAAATTTGAAGACAACAAGGTGGTCATTTTTCTTGAAAATTTCCTGTTTGATGTATCAGTTCAATTTTCCAGTCCTCATGTATGTTTTTATTCACCATTGATTTACTCTGTGCAAAATATAAAATTAAATTCGTTTTTCGTACCGCATTTTACTGCTTTATTCATCACTTATCACAGGAAAATTGTTTGATTCCTATTTTGTCGCCTGTAAAATGCTCGGAGGCGCTGTTCAATGGGATTGGATTTATTGGAACTCTTAGTAGACTCATGGATGGTTTCGTGAAGTTTTTTGAGAAAAAATGAGCTCGAAGCCCTGACACAATTGAGAAATTCGTTTGATTCTTGTTCTGTAGCCCATAAAATGCTTTGAGGTGTCGTTCAATGGCACCAACTGTTGGAACTCTTCAGCGAACTTGTTACAGATGGTTTTGTGATCGAGAAAAACGGGTTCAGAGCCTCGACACCTCCAAAATTTGTGGGTTAAAACCACGACAATTTGGAATCTTTTGCCTCCTGTTTCGTCGCCAATAAAATGATTCGAGGTGTCGTATAATGATACCGGGCCTGCTAGAACTCTTAACAGAATTGTTGAATATTTTTGAGAAAAAGGGGCTTGGAGTTCCGATACCTCTAAAATATGTGGGCACATGAAACATTGAGAAAATCGGTTGATTCCTGTTTCATTGCTCATAAAATGCTTCGAGGTGTCGTTCAATGAATCAGACCTACTGGAACTCTTAGTGGACCCTTACAGATAGTTCCATGAAGTTTTTTTGAGAAAAATGAGCCCGAGGCCACGGGACCTCCAAAAATTCGTGAGCCAACGCCGCCGGACCACCTGGGCCGCTTGCCGAGCTCGACCCCGACCCACCCGTATGATTTTTAGAGATTCTTCGCCCGAAACCACAGATGGCGCCAGAATTCGTGGGTTAACACCCACGGAAAATGGCCGAAATCGCCTGTTTCTCCTTCCTTGGGCCATAA
>DF358058.1:0-22057 GCA_000787875.1 Solanum virginianum
ATATAGATTTTCTGATCTTGCTCAGTTGAGACCTCGTGCCAATAACGTGTTGTAAAACTATAGAGAAGTAAGCTAGAGAGTAGAGAGAAAGGAGAATAGAAAATTGATTTTTCTTTCATATATCTTACATTACAAGAGAAATGACTTATTTATAGGCTCATAGGTACATCCCCATAAATGGATAGAAATGTACTTTAAGTAAATACATGAATGAACCTAAAGATAGAAATATACTAATTAATTATAGATTCATGGACATCCACAAATACATGCATATTCATAACAATTTTTGTTTTAATTATAAGTTTTTTGTCTGTCAATTTTTCAATTCTTTTGAACTCAATTGCTCTTTTTGAAACTTCAAAGGGCTTATTTGCAATTTGCTTGTCACATGATTTCTTTTTTCTAAAAATAGCCGCCTACCATGTTCCATTAGAAGAATCCCAATGAAACTTCGTGACAGAAAATGTTAGTAACTTCGATAAACGTTAGCCGAAAAGTCGCACAAACTTTAGTACAAACAAATTTCAGTTCCAATTCTTTTTTTAAAATAAAAAATAATTAATAATTAAGATCAAATATGTCGTCAACTATCTTTTCGTCTATTTTTACTTGTCTACTATATTATTTTTTAATGTCTAATAATATTTATCTAAAATCAAGAGATAATTCTACACTTTGTTCCTAACTTATCCTTATCATTAATTATAGTTATTTCTCTTTCAAGACATTATATTTATTACTTCCTCCATCTCATATTATAAAGGCATCTTACTATAAATATTTATCTCATATTATAAGAACACTTACTAAATTAGGATAAAATTAATTTTTTTTATTTTATCCCCATCATTAATTAGTTGATTAATGATTTTTTCTAACTTAATTTAATTTACTATATCTACATTGATATAAATGAATGGTAAAATGGAAAGTGCCCTTATAATATGGGACGGAAGAATACATGGTGATTTGATAAACTATTAACAAAATTATTAAGTCCTTAATCACCCCCTATCCACCCCCATTACCCCCACTACCCTGTGACTGTGACTGAATGTGCATGTGTGTGTATAAATACTCAACGTCTACTTATTCTTGACAAAATTGCCCGTTTCATAGAAGCTCAACAAGGTAAGCTATCCATTTCTTGTTTAAAGCTGTTACCTTTTTTTCATACTTCTCAACAAACTTGTTTCTTGTTTGTTCATTTTTTGAGTTTGACCAGATTGTCCAAGCAGAAGACACAAAAATAATGGGGAAATTTTCAATAGCCATGAAGGGTTTTGTGTTGTTCTGTCTATGGGCAGTTATTGCAGAAGCAGAGTACATGAAATACAAGGACCCAAAACAGCCAATGGTTGCAAGAATCAAGGACTTGATGAATAGAATGACTCTTGAGGAAAAGATTGGTCAGATGACTCAGATTGAAAGGAAAGTTGCCTCACCTGATGTTATGAAGCAGTATTTCATTGGTATGTTATGAAAAATTCATTCTTTATGTGTATATAGAGCTGCTTATAATAAGTTAAGAGTGATTTATCCTAAGACAATAGAATCTTTTGTAATAACATTGGCGTTTATATGCTCGGAGCCTTGGAGCTACGGTAAAGTTGTTTTTGTCAGTGGCGGAGCAAGGTGTAATTTTGATAAACCCTTCACCAGAAAAATTATGTTGTTTAGCTAGATTATATTTCTAGTTATATGTATACATAACAACAACAAGAAACCCAGTAGAGTGTACCGCATGACTTACCACTACCTCATAGAGACAGAGAGGTTGTTTCGGGAAAACTCTCGTCTAAAAGAATCAATCCCGGTACTAGATATGGAAAAAAGCCGGATTCATGAGCCGTGAATTCAGCGACTAATACTTGTCTCAGGGTAGGACACCAACATCACATCTCCTTTGGGCTGTGTCCCTTTCCAGAACTCCACATGCACGCACCAGGCATCGCCTGTGTTATACCAAAAGATTTTACATTTTAATCCTAATTTTGAAAAGAAAGAAAAGAAGAAGGTATTTAAAGAGAACATAGGAAAGGAGGTGGCCTACTTCCTTTATCCATTGTTTTCCTGCATATTTTGGACTTCATGTTATCTCTAGATTGACATGATTATTCTTGAATGCTTGCTCGTATATTCACTAGAGTTTTCGGAATTTTGCTCGTTTTTATGTGTATATCTGGCTACATATGGATGCTTTATCGTTTAAAGGGAGCTGATCTGCTTTTCACTGTAGTGTATATTGGAATTCATTTTTATAAAAATTCTTCCGGCAGGGAGTGTATTGAGTGGTGGCGGGAGTGTTCCTGCCCCTAAGGCATCTGCTGAGGATTGGGTCAATATGGTAAATGAGATTCAAAAGGCTGCTCTATCAACCCGCCTTGGTATCCCAATGATTTATGGGATCGACGCAGTTCATGGCCACAACAATGTCTACAATGCTACTATTTTTCCTCACAATATTGGGCTCGGTGTCACCAGGCAAGTATATAGACTACAAGAACTATGCATCTGATTTTTGTTCTAACTATTGGAAGCTACTAATACAGTGAGAGCACATCTCTTAAATGTGATTAATAGAGATGCATGATAGGTAGTTTTCACCTCTCAATCATTTGATACCTTAGGATCAAGAAACGATCTTTGGTATCGAGGTCAATCATGTTCAAAAAAGAAAATGATCCTGATATGTATTTGCAACTTCTCCTAACGCTCCGTGAATCTTCTAATGCTTGTCTATCACCTATTTGAGTTAAAACTTTGTCAATTTAATGCAGGGACCCTGATCTTGTGAAACGGATTGGTACTGCAACTGCACTTGAAGTTAAAGCCACAGGAATTCCATATGTCTTTGCTCCCTGCATTGCAGTAAGTCGATATGATATGCTATGAATGAACTTTTTGGAATAGTTGCATTGCGATTTCTTTGTTATCTGAATAATTGAGTTATGGTAGGTATGCAGAGACCCTAGATGGGGCCGTTGTTATGAAAGTTACAGCGAAGATCACAATATTGTGCGGACCATGACAGAGATAATTCCTGGTTTACAAGGAGATCTGCCAGCTAATTCTCGCAAGGGTGTTCCCTTTGTTGATGGAAGGTATGAATCTCTATCAATTTTCACAGCCACTACTTTCCTCTTCCTGTTTAATGGTTTACACCAGTCGCGCCTGCTTAGGAATAAAAATGAAGATTACCTGATCAAAAGGAAAAAAAATTATGATTATGTTACTAACTCCTTGAAAAAAGGGCAAGCGCGGTGCCTTAGAGCTCCCCCTATACACAGGGTCCAGGGACGGGCCCGACCATAAGCGTCTATTGTACGCAGTCTTACTTTGCTTTTCTTCCGGAGGCTGTTTCCAAGGCTTAAACCCATGACTTTCTAGTCACATGACAACAACTTTACCAGCTACTCTAAGACTCCCCTTCTATTTTACTAACTCCTTCATGAAGATAATTTTATTTTTGAGAAGGCGACATGATTGGTGGAACGTAGTGGTGTTTATTAGTATCTATGTCATTTATTCACTTCACATGGAAGTTTAATGACATACTGGGGCAAGATTGTATTTGAAGATCTAGGAATCGATGCCATTGACCAATACTTGTTGGTAACAACAGACAACTGATCCTATCATGGTCCAGCATAGTTATTTATCTTGACAATGACCTTTAGCAAGTCTCTCTATTGCTGATCTTTGTATAAAATATAATTGAACTGTTTAAGTATTTTTTACGATAACGTTAAAGTGAGTTTAAGTATTGTTTAAGATAATGATTTCAGTATTAGAATAATTGTGACATTTTGATTATTACTATTCTGAATTTCTTCTAACCACCAACCCCGATGTTTCTATTTTTATCATCCTTTGTTGTGGAACATTTGTTTGATTGCACTTTCAACTTGTTAAGGTCAAAGGTAGCAGCCTGCGCCAAGCATTTTGTGGGAGATGGTGGAACAGTGAGCGGAATTGATGAAAATAACACTGTAATTAACTCAAATGGTTTGTTTGGCATCCACATGCCTGCCTATTATGATTCAATCGTAAAGGGTGTTTCAACGGTGATGGTGTCTTACTCAAGCTGGAATGCTACCTCATAGAGACAGAGAGGTCATGCCTGCCTATTATGATTCAATCGTAAAGGGTGTTTCAACGGTGATGGTGTCTTACTCAAGCTGGAATGGGAAAAGAATGCATGCTAACCGAGATCTTGTCACTGGCTTCCTAAAGGACAAGCTCAACTTCAGGGTAAAAATGATTAGCTCAGCTCAGCTCAACTCATTCAGAATCAGTAAGTTAAGGTTAAGTAGGGATATATACACACACACATGTATAACACCTCTTGTGGTCTTGTGTCTTTTTCAGGGTTTTGTCATTTCCGATTGGCAAGGCATTGACCGAATTACAAGCCCACCTCATGCTAATTACACTTATTCAGTTCAAGCTGGAATTTCAGCAGGAATTGACATGGTTGGTTTGTTATGTTTGATCTCGAATCATTTTATCAAAATGATAGTTTTAGTTTCTCTTATGTGGTTGTTTCATCTACGCTGCAGGTTATGGTTCCAAATAACTACACAGAGTTTATTGATACTCTGACTCTACTAGTGAAAGATAATATCATTCCCATGAGCCGAATTGATGATGCTGTGAAGCGGATATTGAGAGTTAAGTTTACCATGGGTCTCTTTGACAACCCTCTGGCTGACCTTAGCTTTGTAAACCAACTCGGTAGCCAGGTATATTTGATATTCAGAAACTGTTTTAATTCTTGGGATCTAAGTCTTTTATGTGTTCTAACATGCTTCACCACCTCTCTGCAGGAGCATCGAGAGTTGGCAAGGGAAGCAGTAAGGAAATCACTTGTCCTTTTGAAGAATGGCAAGAGCACTAGTCAACCTTTACTTCCCCTTCCAAAGAAAGCATCAAAGATACTTGTAGCTGGAACTCATGCAGACAATTTGGGCTACCAGTGTGGGGGCTGGACAGTAGAATGGCAGGGCATCGCAGGCAATGATTTAACAGTTGGTATGCCTTCAGATCTGTGAAGTCAAACAAATTCGACTACGCCATTGTTGTAGTAGGTGAAGTCCCATATGCAGAGATGTATGGTGATAGCTCAAATCTTACAATAACAGAACCTGGTCCTAGCACTATTAATAATGTATGTGGGGCTGTGAAATGTGGTGCAGTCATCATCTCTGGTCGTCCAGTTGTGCTAGAACCTTACATTGATAAAATAGATGCAGTTGTTGCTGCTTGGCTTCCGGGGACTGAAGGCCAAGGTGTTGCAGATGTTTTATTTGGTGACTATGGTTTCACTGGTAAACTTGCTAGGACTTGGTTCAAGTCAGTGGACCAGCTTCCTATGAATGTCGATGACCACAACTACAATCCCCTATTTCCCTTTGGATTTGGACTCACAACTCAGCCAGTGAAAACGAATTAAAAGACAGCATTTGGGTTGAGTTTCATCATGTTAAGAGCTGGATTCAGAATAGCAGAGTAGGTACAAAAGGAACTGTTAAATCTTCCATAGAAGTTAGTTATGGGGCAACCAGTGCTTTAGGAATACAAGGGGGTAGACATTTGCAAGAAAAGCAAGCAAGTTGTTATTCTTTATTGAAACTGGACGAAAGAGCAGAAGGCAGAAATTGCATTGAGGGCTTCACTTTGAATATATATTATTGTTAATTGCTGTAGATTATGAATATGATGAGTTGTTACTGCTACAAAAGTAATTGTAGAGTGATTATGTCTTTATATTTCATAGTACTTGAGGCAAACGTTGATGAGTCTTTTTCCTTAATTTTGTAATAAAATCTGCTGAAAATTAATCATGTATTATTAGTTCACCTGGGAACTCTTGAGGCTTGGTTCAAGGCTATAGAATATAATGGAATAAACAAAGCTATTTTCTGTTCATATATTACATAAGTTGAGGTTGTATTTAGTAAACGCTACATCAATAAAAATTTCTACATTTACAGAAATGATCCAGCAAACACCCGTTACTCATTTAAAGTTAGTATTCAACAAAACCGACAATCCAGCATCGGCAATAACAAGCAGCGTAGTAGCAGAAGAGCTTCTTCACCTGCCATCCATACCTCCTGTGCCACTTTACCAGAAAATAAAATTATAAACAATTAAATGTTTAATCAAAAAAACAAATTCAATGCTTACTTAGCAGCTGCTCTAGTTCCCTTGCTTCATCCTGAAGCGTATTCTGATACTTATCTTCAAGAGCCTGTAACAGTTTTTTCTTTTCAGGAGGTTGGAATTTGGTTGATTCTGACCGGTAAACCTCAGAGACTCAAGAGTAGAGGCAGAACTGTGAAAAGGAATTTATTTGGGGATACATCATATGCTAGCATATTATATTGCTCACCTCAATCAATTATGTGATTGATCCTGTTCAATAAATTCTAAGGCTCCTTCCCTGGACACAACAGTGACCTTGCTAACTCTGTTTTTGTGGCTCACACTATATATCTTATCAGCCACTTTCACGAGCTCCGGGCGAAATGTTGTCGTGATAAATTGCGTGTTACCCCTGTCGGCCAAATCACGAACCATATCTAGCAAATTACAGTTAAAGGAAACGAGGAGGAATACATGGAGACAGTAGAGAGAGAAGGAATACAGGAAATAATTTCAACTCTAGGATACTCCCCACAGCTGTTCTGTACTGAGGATCTAGTGCTGCATCTATCTCATCAAAAAGATAAAATGGGGCAGGATCACATCTTTGTATGGCAAATATAAGTGCCAGCGCCACCACAGTTTTCTGGCCCCCTGATAACTGTTTCATTGACTGTGTTTCTCCTTGTCCGGTGAATGACACCTATAGTAAGAACATTAAATTCAATCTAAGTACCAAATTGGAAATTAGCTCAAAATATGCAGATTTGAAAACAATGGTGTAAACAGCACAAGATTTCCATGACTACTTTTTTTGTGTGATTATTGGAAATATTGCTCCAAAATAGAATTCAATAACGATGAGAC
Source organism: Solanum virginianum (assembly GCA_000787875.1). Classification (NCBI taxonomy): domain Eukaryota; kingdom Viridiplantae; phylum Streptophyta; class Magnoliopsida; order Solanales; family Solanaceae; genus Solanum; species Solanum virginianum. The sequence continues at coordinate 7,021 of DF358058.1, forward strand.
GATCACAAAGAGCAGAAGATAAAATTGAAAGAAATACATACCTTCACTTTCACACCAATATATTTCTCAACTCTTCCCTCTACATCAGCACGTGGTTCATCATCATCAGGATCAATGTCATCTTCCTCACCATCCTAAAGCAACAACGTAAGACTCTACTTGTCGTCATCATTCAAGAAAGCCAACTTACACAGACCCATGCACTTCCAGAAGTTCATTTATACAGGTGCAGTCTGATAATAATAACTGGCCAAATATGTATACCTCCCCCCCTTTTTTTCCTCAGAGGAACACTCGCATAACTATTACACTATACAGTTATGTCTGTCGCATTTATTATAACCTCTTCATCTCTCCATTTTTCATTTTGAATTTTATTGGATTCATGCTTTGAAGTTTAAGTTCTTGCTATATGTAATCTACTGAATACTCCATGAGTGAGATATTTTGATATTTTAAGCCAGCTAAGCATTCAAGAAGTTCAGCAATCAATATGCTTTCACTTTCATATATCACCAACCTATTAGTTTATTGTTTTTCAAGTTTTTTCTCTTCAAATAATTTGTTGAGAACTGTCTATTGAGTTTCTGTTTCTTTAGCTCACTTACATCAGTCAAATTCTGTGACAAGTTTCAAAGAAAAAGTAAATGGTTGTCAATTGTCATTATACACACAACATAATTTACCTTCCACTGTGGAGAGGCACTTCGGCCATATGTAACCATATTTATTACTTTCACACATTTCCATTTCCAAAATTAAAATTCTTAGAAGTCTATATTTGCACTTTGTTTATTGCTAGTGTACCTTTAATGAGAACTTCAAACAGAAAAAGAGGAAGTACCAAAATGAGCAAGAGACAGCCAATGGAATAGACACATAATGTGCTATGCAACAAACAAAACAAACCTTTTTCTTCATCATAACTAAGAACCCATGACCTCCTTGTACAAGCTGAGAGAATACTTCACGGAAATGTTTAGCCACACCCTTGAACGTGCGCTCAATTGATTCATCCTTCCTCATATCCAAAACAGATATAAGTTCCTTGATTTTCTGCCAAGATTGATGCAATACAAATGAAGGAAGCCAAACTCAAAACTGCTATCAAAATATTAATATATAAGTTCACATCCACAAAATACATATTTTATATACCTCATCGCCAGAATCCAGTTCAGCTTGCCTTCTTTGGAGTTCTTCTCTTTGTTCGGTAAAATTTACATATTGATCAAGTGCCTTTTTGTTTACATGACTGAACTGCTGCAGCTGCTCATTACACTTGTGCAGCATCTTATATAATTCTTTTACGTTCCTTCTTTTGTACCTAGAATTTACATTAATCACCAAAACAATGGCATTAATTTTACATTTACAAACACCCTCATTATATTTATAGTCAACTAGCGATTAAGCAGTTCCAGCCATTATGTCAGAAGAACAAAAGACAATACACCTGTCTAAGGTAATATTGCATGCATACATATCACCTCTACTTTTTTAAAAGAACTTGTTCCTAGTGTAAAAGAAGATTTTTGAGGTCAAAAAGGCTTATCACGTGCACATATTTAAACAACCTAACACTTGAACGCAGGTTTATACTTTAAGGCATTCTTTATAGTATCTCCGCCTTTTCTTTCCTAAACTTTTTAGAAGGGGTAGCAGGCAACAAGGAAAAGCTACAGGTCTAGAAGTTATTCCTGTCAAGAAGCATAGCAATTTAAAAGGATCAAAAAGAAATGCAATTGTAACAAGCAGATAATGGATGATAGCTTATTGTCTTACTCTTGAGCAACAAAATGCAGCCAACACACAAGTATGAACAAGATAAAACTAAATACGGAAAGAGATGGAGACAAAATTATTCTCTGAGTTTTAAGATAAGACAGCAATCTAGACATTTTCCTCAGTCATACAGATGCCAAATTATCGCCTCACTTTCAACAACCATCAATTTCACATGATTCCCTATCTTCCTCATGGCACTCAGATGTATCAGAAATATGTCTATACTTGAAATTTTCAACGTTCTGCTGCAAGAATACGCGAGAGTTCACTTCTATGACGTGAACTAATTAAAGCATCATTCCAACTACATGAAAACACTTGAACGGACTCATATGACAATTTACAATGTTTGATGAATGATGATTCAAAGCACTCGTGAGACAATAGCTTATAATTAAGTTCTTTGTCTCAAGGGTTCTTTTTTACATGCAAAAAGAAGATGTACTTAAATAAGGCAATTTAGCCATTAGTTATTTTACCATCTCCAACCACACTCTATTTTACTCTCTGTTTACTATATTTGGAGAGTAAAATAGAGAGTACGCTCTCCAACCACACTCTAAATGCTCCCTATTCTCTATTATAGAGATTGAATAATAGTTCTCCAAAATTTTCACTTTTAAAATATTTTAATATTATCTTCATTATATAAGACCACTAATTATTTTCTAATGTAATACAGTATAAATCACTTTAAATACGTAATTTAAAATTTTATATAATTTTTTTTGTTTTTAAAATTTTATTTTAATAACCGAGAAATCCATTTGTGGTCTGTCCATTGGACCAACCACAACCTTCTAAACTAGGAAGATAATGGGTCCAACCCTCTACCAGTCTCCACTTAAATATCATCTAAAAAATATATTATCGACAATTATACTACTTCCATCCCAAATTAATAATTTTTTAAATTTTCGTCACTTTAAATATGTAATTTTAAATTATAATTATAATTATTTTTCACTATGTAAAGAATACAGAAAATTTCAATGATAATTCAAACAATTTACTTTTTTACGTTGTGATGATAAATTATTAAAACCACACCTTTTAATGAGAATGAAAATACTCTTTTTTTAATGAAGTAAGGTTTTGTTTAGATGAGCATGAAAATACTTGATGCAATAGTTCAAAATGGAATAGGGGAATATTTAGTACACAGAACAATGGGATACAAGATGAAATGGTTAATTTAAAAATACAATACATAACATTATAAGTCAAAATACAAGATAATAATACAATACATAACATAATAACTTCATCAATGATTTCACTTTTATTTGACTTGTCCACTAATATGTAAAATATATAATATTTGCTTGCAATTCATGTTATTTAAAATACAATATCATTTTATATTAAATAAGCAATTTGAAAAGAATAAAATTTTATACCACACGAAGATCATATAGGATGATTATTTGGGAAAAAACAAAGGATATATACTATGAAAACTGAAAATAAAAATGAAATGGATATAAAATATAATATTGAGGAGAGAGAAAAGATTCTTTCAAGGGAGAAATGGAGATTTGGGTTGGAGTTGGTTATCTCTAAACACACTCTATTCTCTATATTTGGAGAGTAAAAATACAAAGTGGGTTGGAGATGGCCTTATTCTAAGTTTCTAACATCCCATGGAAGTTCACCAAACAAATCAAACATATGGAACAACTTAAGCTCCAACTCATTTTCTAGAGAATATTAAAAGAAAACATTACTATATAATTTTTTCCAATATGCATCACTGTACCTTCCTTCATTAGATTTTATTGAATACCTAAAGGGCATACCGTCAAGGATCCTCTTCACCTTACAATTTCATCATAAGAGTTTATGATGATTATAGTCACTCACGGTTGTATTTATATCTGCATGTTTGTTACTTCTAGCACAAGAAGTTCTATCAAGATAAACAATACAAGAAACGAAAGAAAAAAGATTCTCCATATTTAAAAGGATATAAGCATATTAGGGAAGAGCAATACATCTCAAAGGCATCAGAGGACAACGGGCCCAGTTCCCGAATTTTCTTAGAGTACTCATCTTGCTTGGCAAGATAGGTATTCCGTTTACTTAGCAGCTGCTCTAGTTCTCTTGCTTCATCCTGAAGCGTATTCTGATACTTATCTTCAAGAGCCTGTAACAAAATTTTGTATTAGCACAAAACAGAACAGGCCATGTGAGGTTGAAATAGAAATGAGCATATTTGCCTTCAGATTATCCTTTTCCTGTTTGATCTGCTTGAGCTTCTTGTTTCGTTCATCTATACTTCGAGAAACCCCTGCACAGGCCATCTTCTGTATTAAAAATGTCGAATGTACACGATACCAAGAGATTCAAAATCGAATAATGACTGACTCACTTGTAAGCTCTTTAGTCACATGGTCAACTAGTGAGTCCGCATCCTTAAGTTCCTGCTTCTTGCTCTCAACTTCAGCCTGTAGCATATCAATGTCGACAGAAGAATTCATTGCCACCAACTCTTGTTTTCGTCTTTCAAGATTTGTTGACAGATTCATCTCGAGCTCCTCTTTTCTAGTTTCAGTCTACAAAAGCCAATAGAAAATGAGAAATTGATTCATATCAATATGTCATATATTGACTTAAGTAATCTTGACATCAACAAACCTCTATCCGATTTGCCCTGCACGCAATCAGCTTCTCCTTCAGATCTGTGATTTCAGGGTTCAAACGTGACAAAGAATCTCGCTCTTCTGGTGTTAAATGATCAACAAGATCTGTTCCCATTTCATCTTGTTTCGTAGCTATATTAGCTCTGAGCTGATCTATTTGACTCAGAATATTACCAAGCAGTTTCTCCTGCACATATTGACAATCTCTAATTGTAGAAGAAACACAGTAGTAGCAAGAGATTCAAAAGTTTTTCAACAGGAAGCACCTTCTTTTGAAGAGCTTTTAAGATGGATTGTCTCTGTCTTTCAGCATTACTTATGTCTTGTTTAAGCTGTTCTAACTCATATTTGTCGTGACTCAGGCCAGCATCATTTTTCTGCTGCTCAGCCACAAGTTCATTAATTTTCTGGTCTATCTGTGGGAAAAGCTAAGTGAAAGCATAAAAAGTGAAAGGAATATATTAACATCCTTAGAACACTGGATAAATAAAGCCCATGAGACCAAAAATGAACTAAAAGAATGTTACCGTGCTATAATTAAAAACAATTTCACTTTAAAACTCCCTTTCTACCTTAATGAAATAATTTACAACTACACAAATATCTAAGGATTGTTTAGATCACAAATTTCAAAAGTATTACCTTTTTTCTTAAACACCATGTCAAGTCAAACGGTGCCACATAATATGAGGCGGGGGAGAGTACTAGTTCTGTACATATTGAAGTTCCATAATCTCGGCGCCCATTAATTGCTAGAATACATTCCAAGCTTAAGTTAGTAGATTTATGATCAAATTGTACTAGTTAATAGAGATCATACACCACGCAGGCTGCCTTTGACAAGATTTTGGGCTTTCAGATTTTCCAGCCTACCTACCAGTCCTTAACTTTCTGTGCTGCCTTAAACCAAAAGATTGATTTGATTAAAAAGGCACACGGGATGTCAACCAGAAAATATCGCCACACTGTCTAATCCAACTTATAGAGCACTAACCACTGGTATTTTGGAACGTTTGTCTGTATATTTCAAATAAATAGCATTCATAAGCTGTGTCCATAGTCCATCTAAAAGCCCACAAGTAAGATATATTAGAACTATTCAAGCAATTTAACTAAATGCACATGGCTCATTTATACACAGAATCAAATTCACATGAAATTGAATAGACAACAACGTGACAGCAGAGTTGCTTCCTCGATGAACTTACAAGTCGGAGGTCACATGTTTGAAGCATGGAAACAGGCTCTCTTGCACAAAAGGAAGAGTAAGGCTGTACATATACTCCCACCTCTCACTAGAAAAGGAGCGCTTTGTGCACTGTTAACCCCTTAAGCAAATTAAAGTGATGAGGGAAGTGTTTCATCAAGTAAGTTTCTAGTTTGAGTTCTAACCATACTATCCAAGTAAAAATTCCACAGGTGCTAGCACCTACTACTTAGCTAAAGTTCCACAGTTGCTAGAAACAATTGGTCTTGTAACGTAGTCAAAGATGTGTGATGTCCAGCACGAAATGAGTGAAGTGTGTTCAGAAGTCTAGGGAATTACCTTCAGCAATAGTATTAGCAAAGATCGAAAAGAAAAACACACCAAAATAAAGAGGGTACTGGACAATGTTAAGATGTAAAGAAACCCAGTAAGGATATCTTGAAGTTTATATCTAACTTCCTCAAGTTCACGCTCCTTCAGGTTGATGGACACTGTATTCTGTTTGATGGTGCTCATAAACCTCAATTTTGAGCGTCTATGATCATAAAATCCACCAGTCATGCCACCTTTTTTACTAACTTGGTCACCTGCAAAAACTAGTCAGGTTAGATCAGGCTAATAAAACACTAAACCAATCAAAATTGTCAGAATAAGGTGACTCAAGACCTAACCTTCCAGAGTGATACAGTCAAGCCCATCAGTACGAGCAACCCTGGTGGCAACATCCAGATTTCGACAAATTACAGTTCTTGCAAACACCTAGCAGAGATAAATATATAAACTCTTAACTGGAATAATAGGTGTGAGTAGTAACAGCTACTGAATATACTAACTAAAGAACAAAAATACAAATTGAATCAAGATGGTTACTCCACAATCCAGTCAAACTTTCAGTCAAAAGAGTAGAGAAGAAAAACACGACAACTTAATAATTTTGTTTATTCTGATTAAAAATGAACTTTATAAAGATCTAACAGAGAACTATATATCTGTAATCTGTGCATGAACAAAAATTTAAATTGTCCTCATTCTAAACAGATTAGGCAAGTGCAAAACCACCATGAAAGCCCCAATGGACCATCTACAAAAGGCCGGTAAGGTCATGATTGAAGTGATTGAGAATATTGCAATACTACGTGAAACTAATTACAGACCTGCTCAAATGCTCTACAATATGAATCAGAAAACCTCAATTTCTTCAGAAGCGGAATGACATCAGATCCCTGTGGATAAGTAACATGTGGTTTTTTAACCCTGTTCAATGGGATAAATGTAACTCGTCCACCTTTTTGTGCATTGAGGTGTCTAATAATTTTAGTTGATGTTTCATCATTATCAACCACCACATGGTATAAGCTGCAAAGACGGAGAGGACAAGTCATGTCAGTAGAAGCACCGAACAGATTCAAAGCAGTGTTGTAGCTTGCAAGTTGCATAAGACAATAATCAGCAGCTTCTTGTCCTTGGCAGAACTTTGATCACTACCTGTTTCCAGCAGTAACTTCTACAGCTGTAAAAAACTTATCGTCACATTCAAGCAACTCAAAAATTGGTCCAAATACTCCAGATATTTCATACTCTCTGCATATCCTCCTTACAGAATTCAGACCCCTTCTGATATCCTGTGTATTTCAAAAAAAGAAAAAAGAAAAAAAAGTAGAATGAGAAATCTAGCATACTCATTGCGCAGGAATATATCCCATTAAATAAATGACATAGTTAATCATCCATCCCAGTTTTGTCATCTATTCCCTCTTCCCTCAGAATAAAGACCCAACAACCAGGGACAAACATGGGAATGCTGTCTCAGACAATATCATGATAGAAATAATTGAAGATGCTTTGAAAATGAGAAGACCCCTAATTCAGAAAGTTAAAACTAAAATATCTCAAAGGTTTATTACTTGAGTTAACTTAGAATTACATAGAACAGACTTAAGAGCCTATCCATTTTCAGGGTCAGTTTGGCCTATCACAATTTTGTGTTCCTTTGTACATTCCCTATTTCTATGTTTATTGTATTGTACATGTGATACCATCTGGGTAAGTTCTTTCCGGTGATCTTGTCTCTTAACCAGTAGATACTAGACATAGCCCATCTACCATGTATAGGTCTCGTAGGTTGTGACACAAAACACCTACATTTTACTTATACATCACAGTTCCCCAGATCTTTGATTTCTTTCACACCAGAAAATTTTAATTCCTCAATTACCTCAACTCGTGATGATAGGCATTTCGAACTGGTTTAAGCTCAAGAGTTGAACCCAAGGGATTTCCCAGGACCATCCTCCCCTTTGAATACATAATTGCCCATTACATGCATTTATGATCTAAGTTGCTCGGACTCGGGTGCAGGTGTTCGATACGGATGCGGATCTAGAGGCCGGATCTCTTGTGATCTAATTTTTAAGATTGGGGGATATGGATCCATATATGGATACAGGTACAGTGATTTGCCTAAAAATAATTAAAATATCCAAAAATAGAGTGATGAAACCTAAATTATGAGATATTATGTGGAGAACTTGCGAAGAAACCTAGAAGAAGATAAAGGAAAAGGAGTGTCATAGAAATTTCTATATAAAAAGAAAAAAGTATTCTATTTTCTTCAATTTCACGATTATTAGAACTCTCCAAACTTTCCCTATCGATTTTGGTCAAAGTACCCGAAACCGGTTGACCAAATTGGACGTGGATCCCACACTCATACTCACACCCATGTCGTGTCGACAAGGGTGCGGCACCAAAAGAGCAACTTAATTTATGATAAAACCTACTGATAACAGCAGCAATTCAAAGCACCAAATCTGACCAACAAAAAGTTGAATAAACAAAACCATATAGACATCATACCAGGCCATTTGGCTATCAGGTGTCAAATATTTTTTATTGCTTTTATCAATCGGGTATTAAATATTAGAAGACCAGATTACTATCATTGATGAAATCAAGGGAAAAAAGAAAAGTATTTATAAGCTTTTAAAAAATGGAATTATATAGGCCAGGACTGTACATAGATGACATGCTAAAGCAGTTACTCACACCAGGAGTTGCATGATCTAGGCTTTTCTCTGCCTTCACAACTTCAGCCTTGAGCCGTTCAATTTCAGTAGTCAGCTGAGTCTCCTGTGTCCACAAAGACCTGGGATGGAACAAAAGACGAAATAGCAGAGTTCAAATATTTCTAAATAAAAAGATAGTGCTGTTCAAAAAACACTCATATAAACCTTAAGATAACTGAAAATAATCATACTTCCGCTCATCATGCAGCTTGTCTCTATTCACTATATACTGATTATAAGCATTTCGATAACCAGATATGAGGGATTCTTTTTTGTCCACTTCAACTTTACGAACTTTGACTATATCATCTTGATCTCTCATGTCTTTTTTGAGCTGATCAATTTCATCTTGAAGCTTTTTCTCCTGAGAGGAAAAAAAAAAAGAAATTAAGACAATTAAATAGAGAATCACAGTGATGGTAATGAGTATTAATCTTTTCCTTAGTTTTGTAGTTAACATGAAGCTTCTTATTTAACGTGAAAAACAGAAGACAAACAAAAATGTGACAAGCAAAAAGAAGGAAAGGGAGCTTACAAAAGTTGCCCATTACATTAATCTGAAAGACACATCAGCCTATTATAAACGATTCTTATTTTGTTGGGTTAAGAATTTGCAATCGATTAATTTGTAAAGCCAAACCAATATTGTAGAAGACTCATAACAGAAACTAGAAATTTCGATAAATCATGATACATTCACATGTTATCCAACCTCAATAATAGCTAAGCCCCCCACTTCCTTAAATTCTTTGTCTTCAAACAATGCCCATCTTTCATGTACAATTCACTGAAAAAGAATTATCCAACTTTCTAATTGGGAACCATAAGAAAATGAAAGCCTAACATTGTTCATTTTTACCCTGCAATCATGCATCGCCCATATTCTAAAGTTGGTGCACTCTCATATACTTTATTGATCGTAAGCCTCTTATCTCACTATTTGCAAATGCATTTGCATCAAGAAGTATATATATTAGGCATATCAGTCACAAAGTATGCTGCTGATCCTTAGAAGGACCAAAGGAATCCAAATCTTCTCTCCTAACGAATTTCTCCTTGCTACTCCCTTTTGCTACCTGTAGCTAGGATTTTTCTTATTATAGACAACATACACACAGGTGATCTATCTGATTAAGGGACTAGCTTCACTAAGACTTATTCAATCTTCTATAGCGACTTTCGGACCATTCAATTCATTGTCTTCCTGTCAAGCTCTCCTCGGTCACTAAACTGGATTACTGAACTCCACCTTCTCAAAATGCCATTTAAAAAATTCAGATCAAAGGCAAATGGGTTCCCTGCATCTTGTCAATACAATAGGTTGATTTACCTTACTAGTCATACTTCCCAAGGGTCGTTTGGTCGGGAACAAGTTATCCCGGGATAATTAATCCTGGGATAAGTTATTCCACCATGTATATTGGATAATTTATCCCATCACTACGACAAATATGGTGGGATAAATAATCCAAAGATTACCTAACACCTCCAACCAAACATGAGAATTATTATATCTTATACCTCACACCAAACGACTGTTTATTGTCTAGATGGTACTTTACAACTGATAAGTAAATCGCACTCAAGTAGCTGTCTTGAGTAATCACCCTCGCTTCATTGGCAAAACGTCTTGATGCATGTGTCTAGTTTGTTGGGCCATTATCCTTCAGTTTTCATTGTTGAGTGATCGGTCACTATCTCGAGGAAAAAAGATAGTCCAAAAGCCTCCCAATGAAAGAATCTTATAATACGAAGGCTAGTGACTAGTCAACTCATTCAGATTAATCATTTTAATCAACATGGATGCAAGTGAACTGAGTTGATGGGTCTAGGCTATGAAATGCTTGTCAGAGGAGGAAACAACATAAATTCAACTCTAAAAGTTTCAGTTGCCTCCCTCCCTCTCTGCCCTATTGATGAACAGCAATAAAAGCAAAAGACACTTTCTATACAACATGTAACAGAGAGTCCTTAACCATTCATAAATCAAAAGCTTAAAGAGTAAGATAACAACAAATCGCTCCATACGCTAAGAATTTTAACAAGGAATATTACCTGCATTAAGTTTGAAGATAAAACTCGCTCATACTCATTAATTTCTTTCTGGAGCCATTTGTCCCGAGCAGCTTTGCTCGCAAATTGGGTGGCACGGCCTTGTTTCTGATAAAGAATGCTAAGTCTCTTTTCACGATCCATAATCCTATTCAAGACACCAGGATTGTCAGATCTATAATAACAGCCAGTGTATAGGAAAAAAGAAACCAGGAATAAAATACAAGAGACAATCACAATCATATACTATGTAACAACTTGACCACATATCTTGCATCTTTGGTTCACATATAGCTATATGAAATTAACATCAGCCATTAAGCCAGACGGTACAAAGCTATGTATCAGAAGAAACCAGCAACAAATAAGAAAAGGGGATTCGTTATTATGCTTTTGGTCCTTGATGAAATAATTTAAGGAACACACGACCCATAAAACATGTCTATCTTGAAATCTCATATGCTTGGGACCAAAAACTCTTTCCGGTGGCGAAAATAAAAGTTAGCATTTTTTCTAAAATTTTGCCAGTCAGGGTTTTATGATCAAAAGAGTGCCTCATGCAATCGCCATACCCTCTAGTGATGTCCTCCTCCTCTTTCACTTGTTTCTCATGCAAAGGCTTGATATCATTGAGTGCATTCTTTGTTTCTTGAACTTCTCTCTCCAAAATCATGAGTTGTTTCTGTGCATCATCCTGAATTAAAGAAAGCATAAAATGACATGTTTATCCTTATAGCTAGTTTGACATTATAATCTTGCAATTGGGAAGAAGAATTATTCGTCATGCAATAAAAGAATACTTTAGCTTTAATATTTGTGGACATCTTTTCTTGAAGGTCTTTGTAATCAAGATCAAGCTTGGCTCGCTTTCTAATAGCCTCTGTCCGCTGTTTCTCTACTGCTTCTTTCTCCTTGTTTAAAATTTGAATTTCTTTAGTCAGATCTTTGTACAACTTCTCCAGCTCCTTGGACTTTTCATGAGCCTCCAGCACACTCTCATACATCTTAGTAGAGTTCTCGGCAACTTTGTTCCGAGCCTCTTCCACCTGCAATTGATGAACGTCATTGTACATTAAGCTATATGCTGCATAGCCAAGTAGCCAGATAGATCACAACCAATCAAAGTCCTGCGTTAATCTACAGTTGATAACTAAGCAAATCAACAAAGAACTGTGTCAGAAGACAGTCCCGTCAAAATAAAATGACCCATAGAGACAATTGCATGTATCACAATATCTAAACTATGATCTGTTATCATTGACAAGAGCATTCACCATCATGGGACATTCAGGTTCCCCTGGACAAGATTCCAAATACAATAAGGAGCAGTTCTCCCAAGCCACATTAATAGCATCAAACAGACTAACAAATTCGTGTCCTATTGAAAGGAGCTTTAAAAGCATCTAAAAGAGAAAGAATACGAGATATTATAGGTGACCTGGCATTAGAATAAAACGATAGGAGGAATACTTAAAGTACAGTTACGACAATGTTCAATTTTAAGAACACCCAAAAAAAGGTGTAATGCAGAAATCCATGAAATTAATGGGATTAAACCACAGCCTTTGCTCACTCTCATCGTATGTGCACTAGAAGCAATATTTAATATCTCGGGTTCTAAGTGTAACATTTTCTAAACTATGACTCACCATTTTTTTATTTTATTTTATTGATAGGTAATTATGACTCACCATTAAAGCACAGATAAGGAAAACTCAAAGAACAATGACATTAGAACTCCAAGAGCAAATTTTAGTATTATTTCAACTCTGCTATTGGAGTACGTACCTCATTCAATTTCTGGCGTGCATCATGAAGTTCTTTGTCAAAAATTGTGTATTCCAGAGATTTGCGCTGCTTGTCAAGCTGTTGATATTTTCTCAGTTCCTCCTTCTCTTGCTCAAGCTCATTCAATCTCTCGTCCAAGTATTGTACAACTTGAATAATTTGCTTTCTCTTGTTACCTGATCATCAAAAACGTTAGCAACACAACATTGATATTCGAGAAGCATAAGTTTCATAACGTGCCAGTGTCCTGCATGATTTTTAAACTTTCTCGACGCCTCTCCTCATAAACACGTGTCCCTCCAATTTCCTTCAGCAGATCAAGCCGTTCTGAATCCTTCATTAATGTCAATGATGCTATCTGCAAGAGAAAATGAGGAGACTATAAGACATGAACAAGAAACAGCATAACAACATTAACATAACTTTTGATGAAAAACAATATTAGCGTACCTTTCCCTGCTGCACAACATAATAGGGATTAGACCGAGAGAACCCAGCACTTTCCAGCAAATTCTGGACCTCTGTCTTCCTGCAACATAATAGAAGATTCCATGAAGCAGTGACAGCAGCGGAAAAGAAGTTAGGAGGAATGAACAACACTCTTAAAATACTTGCGTGATATGTTTTCCATCCAAGAAATACTCATCCTTCTTGAGACCGATTGTTCTTCTCAGACGCACTTCCTCCTTATCGACCTGTCAAAAAATATAGTATTTCAACATCCACAAGTACTGAATAATGAAGCAATCATAACATGCCTTTCATCCCTGTTCCGTCAAAGGAAAACCACTGGAATTATAGAGTTTCAAGACATAACAGCAATTAACCAATCTTCTCAGTATTTTACACAAATATGGGCCCATTACCATATCAATAATACTGCTTATTACAAAGAAGAGAACTCCAATAAAACAAAAATTAGCATTTGGCACGCATAGAATATGGATGCAAGGTTCCAATATGCATAGCATGAACGATATGGTTGGCAGAAATAGAAGATGCTTTATGAAAGATGGAGGGTATAACTGCTGTTAAATTCAAATGTATGAAGAGAATAGCATATTCGCACAAAGGAAGTTTTGCCACTGAGTTGTCAGATAACATGGACTTGTTGGAATCGCTTGTTCTATGATCTAAAAAAGACCAAATTTACGAACCTCTGTCAGCACCAACTTGGTACCACAAGTTGAATAATTCTATACCATTATGTTCAAATAAATAAACTTACATAACAAACCTGTCAAACGGGCAGGTATTTCGAACCTATTTTAAATAAATAAACAAACTTACATAACAACCCCATCGAACGGGCAGGTATTTCGAACCTGAGCTGCTATATTACAATGTAGGAGCAGACGCTTTATTTTCCAATTATTTTAGCTCCCATGATTCAAAGAGCTCATTTAATCTGAATTAAGGGGGTAAAATTTAGAACCAAGAATTCATTTAATCTGAATTAAGGGGGTAAAATTCAGAATCAAGTTGTTCCAATGACCATAGAAACTTTTTCGGCTTCTTTCTACACCAAAGACATGATCCTAAATTACTTAAAGTGGAAACCAGTCCTCATTTTTTAGAGGCGAGAACAAAAGAGACCTTCCATGTAGCTCTTCTTGCGTAATTATAACTCCAGTATATTTCTTTTACTTTTCAGCAGTAACTTAGTTACAGAAATTACAACTCCAACATTTGACAATAAATTATCCTTTCAATCTTTAACAGGGAAATAACAGTTTCCTCTTCTAGTTCTTCTATCATAGCTGAAGTGTAATGCCGCTAGAAACAGTTCCAGTGTTTCCCTTTTCTGATGGGACTGAAGAGCGCAGCACCAAAACTTCCAAATCCGAGGCTATTCCAAGCGCAATCCTTTATATAGGAAAAAAAACACATAATAGTCGTCCAAAAATCAACTTTTTGAAACTGGTAACTGTAATTTTCCAAAATCAAATTGACAATTTACAAGGACATAGCTCACAGTAATTGACTCCAAAAATATGTGCCAAATTGTTCGCCATAGATATTTTTTCTGAAACAGAGCCCAGCTCCAATGTGCATACAAGGCATTGCACTTTTTGGTTTGGCATAATATATAACTTTTAGAAAAAAGATGTTTCACCAGTATTTAATCATCTTAAATGGAGGTAAAACGAACTTAGTCATTTATGAGTATACATCATATATATATACTCTAGTTTTACTGCGCGTGCGTTGCACGTGTATTCTGAATCACGTAGCACATGGTTTTGCCAAACTATCAATATTATAATAACAGAAGTGTAAGTGAAAAACTACTTTGTTTACGTCTTTATTATAATAATATGAGAATCAGTGGAGAGACAACCAGATAGATGAATTACTTTGTTTACGCCTTTATTGTCCTTCTCAAGTGGCAGGTGGAAAAAATGGCACTCATTCAATATATTACTCATATTAGAACTGTTTAATCAAATAGACTAAGAATGTGGACACATATTGCCAATCTTTGCAAAACGGAG
>DF358058.1:24042-53552 GCA_000787875.1 Solanum virginianum
AACTAGTAGCAGAAATACGATGCTAGGGTTTTTGAAATGAAAGCGAATTTGAGTAGTTGAAGCAAATTGAACAGGGAAAATGAGAAGAAAACTACTTCACGAAACTTACCGAGAGCGAGCCAGCGAGCAAGTGGTTAATGGAGGTCCTGCGACTGTGGAAGTGGGTGGAGGTGGGGTGGGCGTAGTTAATCGTGGGTTGGGGGTGTCGACTTTGGAGGGAATGAGAAGAGAAATGTGTTTTGACGGAATTTGGGATTATTAACTGAATTTATTTTAGGAATTAATTACAGTTTAAAAAATTATCATCATCAATTCAAAGAAACCATAGTTTCCAAAGATTTGTAGCATTAATTAAGGAAATAAACAAACTAATTGATAATAATAGAATTTTGCTAATGCAAAAATGATAATCTCTCCGTTTAGGAAACGGATTTAAGTTCAAAGAATATAATCCTTCCGATGAGAAGTATTTTACTTTATTATTTAATACAAAATTTAAAATTTTATTTATTTACACATAAGATGACGTTGTACTGATAAATATTTAAAATGATCATTAGTTTTTTTTCGTTAATCACTTCTCTAATACACATATGATTAAAAGTAAATGCCTATAATTTGATTAGTTAAAAAAATATTAAGATTGAAAATAATATTTAGATTAATTGAGTATTATTTGAAAGATAATTTATAAATTAAAAAGGTCATAATGAATGTTATTTTAACATATTATTGTCTTTTGTTATTTTACTCTAGTAGTTGACTGATTGAGTTATGGAAGACAAAGAGAGAATACATTGTGTGCTTCACTCTTTTCTTTTCTATATGATAGGTAAGTGAACTGTGAGTCACAAGAAAAGTTCACTGAGAAAAATGAACAAGCAAGTAAAAATAGTTCAAGAACCAATAGAAGCCATCACATCTTAGATTCACAGGCTATTCCTGCACATAAAATTTATTAATTTTATTTTAGTTAATAATTATATTTTTTAATTATGAGTGCATATAAACATACACTAGAATTTTGTATAGAATTACTTATAAATATACGCATTCGTTCTATTCATGATGATTCGTATAAGATATGCTTCAACTTATAAATCATAAATATATGCATGCAAAGCTAATATCTAAAATTTTAAATATTTTAAGGAGAAATAAGCACGATTCATGAGCCTAAACATAAAAATAAAATAGTGCCAAAAGTGAATAACGTCTGTCAAGTTCAAAATATTCACAAATGATGCATGGTATATGCCAAACATATTAATGTTCACATATTTTTCACATCTTTGTAACTTGCAAATGCAAAACTATAAATAAATAAATAAATAAATAATATTTGTCGTACCAGCTTTATATAGTAAGTATTATAAATATTTAAATTTTTTTTGAAAATATTACATTAACTTTGAATATTTTTTAAAATATTTATAAATACTTGTGAAGGGTTGAGATATATGTAAATGACTTAAACACGGCTATTATAAATAAGTTGGACTAATTATATATTTGAATTTTAATTCACAAATTCAAACTACTTACTAAGACAAATGTTTTAAATATAGTATTTAAAACCAATAAATGATACTTAATACTATTTTAATTTTATCCGTCAAAATTTTCACGAGTTATGTTGAAATTTTTAAATAGATTGACAAGATAACTTGAAATAACTTTGATTTTAAATTTATCGATAAATCAAAATAATGTATATATGATGCAACACAAACGTGTTTAATATCGTCCCAAAAACTAATTTATTAATTCTTCATGATGAAATAAATTTTTTTATTCTATTAATTAAGTTCACGATTATGTATTTAAAAGTCACACTATGTATTGCCAAAGTAAGATTACTTTTTAAATAGATACATTAGTTATTAAGATTCTTACAATTTTAATTTAACACATATTAAATTATTGTATTAAAGTGAACAAAATGAGTACAATTTGCTATCACTACTTACAATTCAAGATTAGAAGCAAATGACTTCTTTTTTTTTTTTTAGAATTAATTTATTTTGTATTGTTTTCTCAGATGTAAAAATAATTTTCTAAAAAAACATATAAAAATAAAAAAATTATAAAATTAATTTATTTGGACAAAATAAAAAATGTGTTTGAAATATAATCTATAGATGTGTTATATAAATAAATGATAATATTTATTTGTCAATAACAATCAAAAGTGATGCAATCAATAAATCGAAATTGAGTCTAAACTATAGTTGGTGTTTCTAAATAATCAATGAGAAAATACAAAAATATGCAAAGAAGATTACAAATAAAATGGTATTAGAAAATGCTAAATAAAAGGACAGAATACAAAAATTATGCAAAAAAAAAAGTATAAATAAAAACAAAATAACAAAACGCCGTCTATGGGGATCGAACCCACGACCACGTGGTTAAAAGCCACGCGCTCTACCACTGAGCTAAGACGGCTTCATGTTTTTTCATTGTGCATATATTTTTAATTATTCAATTTGAATGTCTTTTTGAAAAAAGAATATCATGTCCAATTTTTATATATCTTACGTGCAAAAAATTCTCTAGAAAAAAGATATGAAATTTGTGAATAACTAAGTATAAAACATCCAAAGAAATTAAAGAATGTGCTTGAATGATATTTCACAGATGATGTTAAAATTAAGCTGTTGATAAGAATTGAAAGTGATATCAATCAACAATAAATCAAACTGATAGTTAACATGATTATTTCCTCCCGCATTGCTTTCTTTAAACACACTTTAGTTGGTTGCCGCCCTACATCATTCTTTTATTTTATCATAAATGGTATATATTCCTATTAAAATAAAAAGACATCACACTACTAATTTTTAATTATTACTAATATTATTTTTTATATAAGGGGTATATTTTTTATTTGACATAAAGGCGAAATAGATGGATTAAATGGAAAGACATATTCAGTCAGATGATATAAACAATAAATCTCCATAAATCCAATTAACACTGAAACATAGTTGTTATATCGTAGATGGTCAAACATTGTTCACATTATTCGATTAGTGTTACTATATATATATATACATACATACATACATATACATGTTATATCTAAACCTTCTTAACAGTTGCAACTAATATGGTAGCTCATGTCTCACACTTTTAGAACAAAGAAAATCTACTGGTATTAAAGTGTTCATTGTGGCAAATGGCTATGTACTGCGGACTAGGCTCAAATTAGCAACTAAACTGATAAAGAGTAAACTAAAAAACCATTGAGTCAAAGCACCAAACATCTTTTCTATGGGGAAAAAAAAGGAAGGTCCAATTAAAATCCCTTACAAGATGAGAGTAGTACACAGGCTTAATAGGAAAGAAAACTTTGTTGCTAGCATTAAGTTTCAAAATTTGAATCTCAATATAAATAAATACTAGAATTCAGCAAAAGCAGAAAAGCCTTGACATCATTCATAGATGTAAACAAAAAGGTTTGAAGCACTCAAGCTCACATTCCGGTAAAAGCTTTTTTCCCACCAGCACCAGAACCGGCTGGAATCACCTTCAAAACGTTGAACCTCACAGTTTTGGATAAAGGCCTGCGAAGCACAAAACGTTATCACGTACAATAACAGCAAAGGATGAAAAATTACAATAGAGAAATCAAAATAAGGTGGTCCTAACCTGCACTGTCCAATAATAACATGATCTCCCTCCTTCACACGGAAGCATGGTGATATGTGAGCTGGAATATTGGAGTGCCTCTTCTCGTATCTGAAATAACTCATTAGTGAATGGACACTTCTTGTCAATGTATGTACCTAATTCAAAAAGACCAAAACCATTAGGTTTAGACCATGGAACAAAGTGAAATTAAGCAATCATAGCAATTTCACAGTGCAGAAAATCCTTGCAATATCATTTACAATATGTGAAAGCCTAAGCAACTACAGTAATTTTATGCAACTAGTTGTTCCAAGGTTCTAAAAAGCACATAAATCTAAATAGTTGCTCGGTGAACTTCTACAATATCGGCCAAATAACAAGCCAAAGAATCAATCGGGAACCTTTTTACCTCCCAAGGTGGGTTAAAAGTACCCTACTTATGGGATTACAATGGGCGTGTTGTTGTGGTAATAACAAGTGAAAGATTCCAGCGGATTAGAAGCAATAACAAACTAACCACATTAAGATTCACAAATAGGAATTGAGTTTTTCTATTGGTAAAAGAACGAATATATGTACATAAATTAATCATATTTATTTTGGAAAATACCTACTATCTCAGAAAATAAAAGAGGCACAATGGATGAAACACAATCAGAACATTATAACTTCAGAAATATCATGAAAGCGTCGAATGGCAACTGGTGCAAAGGACATAAAAGATGACTTGAAATCTGAAGAACTATACATTTCTAAAACATCCATCTTCTAGAGAACCTTACATAAGCAAGCTTTCTGCTTAAGTCACAAAAATGGATATTTAGGGACCATTTTTAATTTTTTATTACTTGTATGAAAAAAGCTGTCTATTGTAGGTAGGAAACAAGAGGAATATCAGGTTTTCGCAAGGATAATGAATCACAATAGTTGTGTCAAGGATATACAGAGAAAACCACATGAAAACGATGTGGCATGTGGATTTGTCAATCAAACACCTAATTATTAGGTTATGAGGTAGAAATTCAAAATTCAATTTACAGAGAAAATTCCAATTATTACTTGCGTAAGGAAATGGTGTATTTCCCTTAATGTAGTATAACTAAATACAATAATCCTCCAAGTGAGGTTTAGTACATCAACCAATCCTCAATCTCTAACTAGTTAGCATTATCTATATGAATACTCTACAAAGAGAGAAAATAGCCTAATTTGCAACACTTGAAATCGACAAATTGTTACATACAGCAGAACTATATTCGCAATAATTCGAATAGCTTTCAGCATTGCAGAAACAAATGAAACACAGTAATAGAGCAAGTTAATCTGTACCTTCAATAGCCTCACGAGGAGTCTTGAATCCTAAACCAATACTCTTAAAGTATCGATTACCTCCCTTTCCTGGCCTCTTTCCCTTCCCGGTCTTCTTAGAGCTGCCGAGATCAGATAAACAAACAAAACGCAAATCTTAACCTCGAATCGCTGCCAACTTACGGACTTGAATAAGACAAAATATATAGCATCGGCCAGCAAACTCACCTTAGAAAAACACCTGGCTGCTTCAAAAACGCCTTCTCCGTCTGCAACACAAAAAAAAAATTAGATTTTCTCTATAGAAGCTCAAATGTGACAGAAAAGACGAGAGAGATTCAAGAACCTGCTCCGCCATGATTGAGGGTTACGAAGGGAGATGAAGTGAACGATGAGAGACGCTCCGCAGACAAACCCTAATTTGCAGCGGAGAGTGAGGGCTTAGTGAAGCTTATGTACTCTAGATAGACTGTTGGACTGGACTACCGAATGGGCTCAAAATTTCTAACAAAAGAAAAGTATGGAATCTTTACATGAATAGCCATATAGATCGATTGTTTATTTTTTGTACTAGTTTCAAATATAGCACACACTAAAGTTATTTGAAGTTGTTTGGTAGAGTGTATCAACAAAAATAATGAATGCATAAAATGCGTGTATTAGTAGTACTTTGATATATTTTTTCATATTATGTATAACTAATGCTAACATTAGTTATGCATTATATTGTGCATTAAAGTATGTATTGCTAACACTATCAATTTCTAGGCATTAGTAATGCAAGGGAATTTAATACATTCATTAGCATAGTTAAAGGTCTAATTGCCCCTCAAAAACTTTTTCTTTTATATCTTTTCATTATATTTGTAAAGGGTATCTTTGCAAATAAATATATTTTTTTAAAAAAAATTATGCAATGCATGTTATTTTTAATACATTAAACCAAACAATTCATAAAAAATATTTCATCATAATTAATGCAAGTATAACTAGTACCATTATTACTAATACATTCTATTTAGTATTATTGTTATACATTATGCCAAATGACCCCTTAGTCTAAAACAAATATAGTTATGTTTTATTCACATAAAAAAAAAGTCAACAGTCATATAAAAAGTATACACTAATTATACAATACAATTTATTAAAAGTCACCAAAAATACACATTAACTATATAATATAATTTAAATGCTATTTAGTTTAAATTTTAGAAACATTCATGATATAATGGAAGAAATCATAAGTATTGCAAAACAGAAGGATCTAATAAAGTAATATCTTCTTATTTCTTAGGTATAGGTAGAAGAAGTGTAAATTGAATACTACTCCAATACCAAAATTATGCAGGGAAAAATTACAAATAAAAAATTTACAAATAAAAACAAACGCCGTCTGTGGGGATCGAGAACCCGCGACCACGTGGTTAAAAGCCACACGCTCTACCACTGAGCAAAGACGGCTTTTTGTCTCTGTACTTCAGATATTAATTATTGTAAAAATTAAAAAAAGAAAAAAACAATGCTTTGCCAGTCCAAGATGATGTGTATTATTTTTATATTTCCATTAATCTTTTAATCTAAAAATACCCTTCCATTAGCTAACTTATATCCTTGAAACTAACAATTATTTTTTAAAAAAGTATTTATTATGTGTCATTTTTTTAAACGTGGAATGAAACAAAAAACCATCTCTACTAGAACAATCTTTTTGGAAAAACTACACTACAGAGCAAACATATACTATTATTTAGGATATTCAGCTATAGTTTAAAATTATTACTGTTTATAGTTATATTAACAATTTTATAGCAAAAAATTAATTACATATGCACTTACCGTATATATCAAACAAATATACAGTCATATTCAATCTCTCTCTTTTTCTCTTTCTCTTGCCTTTTCTCTCTTTACCAACTTCCAATCAAATCAATTCCACTTTCATTTTCAACCCAAAATTAATTTCAATTAAGTTATCTTTTCATACTGCAACAATCTTTCGTGGAAGGTTTCTAACTTATTGGCTGTGATTTGAATATTTTTTTCAATTTTTCTTGTATTTTATTGGTATTACTATAGTTATGTATAGAAAATATTCAATGTATTCAATCGTATTGTTTCTTGTTGTATATTTGTACTCGTGTGATTTTTCAATTTAAAGATAAGTATCAAACACACTTTAACATTTATAAAGTCTTTAAATGGTTAGATATATGTATTTGCATCAATTTTTGTATTTTATATCTTATATATTTATATTAAAAGATACTAATATGTAGTATATGCTTTTGAATTGAATGATAAATACTAAATACATTCCACATAGGTATACTTTTCAAAAGTTAAAATTTTTGTATTTGCTTGTATTTGAAATTCACTGTTAGATAATTATATCCATATACACTTTATATTTAAATATACAAAGAAACTTGATATATTTCATAAAAAAAAATGTGAATATTGTTACTTGGACCAAATGAAAACAATTAAATCACACATAAATGGATGTAACATGAGAATTTAATGCATTAGATGTAAAAAAAATTGACAATTTTTACGAACAAAAATAAAATACAACTTGCTTAACTAAAATGAAAGCAATTAAATATAAGCAAATTTAGTCTTAACATGAAAATTGTATAATAATATTTAATACAATAAAAGGAAGATTGACAATTCAAAATTGGATAACCTAATTAATGTAATTTATTGTTACTGTTTAAAAAAAAAACGATTATATACTTTCCTTAATAACATATACATAGTATATGTTAATAGTAAAATACTAAATTAATTACTCATATTTTTGTATTTTTTTTCCATGTAACTTATAGCTATTAAAGATAATTATAATAATATAGCTAAAAAAATATCATAACCCATAAACTATGATCATTTCTGCCTATAGTTCGTGACTCGTGAGTATTGTTGGCCTTTTTCTGAAAATCGAAAGAACTATCTAATTAGTTGGCGCCCTATCATCATCTTATATGCCAATTAAAATTAAAAGAAATCATATTACTAATTCATTTTTAACTACTATATATAAAACCAATTTTTTTTTTAATATCTGGAGATTATTTTTATTTCATATAAAGGCGAAATGGATTGATTAAATGGAAGTACACAATCAGCCACATAAACAATAAATCTCCATTAATCTAATTGAACACTGAAACATAGTTGATTAGTTGTTATCTCATAGATGGCCAAACATCGGTCACATTATTCGATTAATGTTACTAAATATATATGTGAGATAAAAATATGTCTTACCTCTTGTACCAACCTTCTTTAACAGTTAACACTAGTATGGTAGCTCATGTCTCACTTGTATTAAAGTGTTCATTGTGGCAAATTACTGATGGTAAACTAGAAAAGAACTGTTAAGTCGACCACCAAACATCTTTTCTATGGGGAAAAAAGGAAGGTCCAATTACGAAATCTCTTACAAGATGAGAGTAGTACAAAGGCTTAATAGGAAAGAAAACTTTGTTGCTAGCATTAAGTTTCAAAATTTGAAGCTCAAAGGAATATAAATGAAGACTAGAATTCAGCAAAAGCAGAAAAGCCTTGACATCATTCCTAGATGTAAACAAAAAGGTTTGAAGCACTCAAGCTCACATTCCGGTAAAAGCTTTTTTCCCACCAGCACCAGAACCGGCTGGAATCACCTTCAAAACGTTGAACCTCACAGTTTTGGATAAAGGCCTGTGAAGCACAAAACATTATCACATACAATAACAGCAAAGGGTGAGAAATTACTATGGAGAAATCAAAATAAGGTGGTCCTAACCTGCACTGTCCAATAATAACATGATCTCCCTCCTTCACACGGAAGCATGGTGATATGTGAGCTGGAATATTGGAGTGCCTCTTCTCGTATCTGAAATAACATTCAAAAAGGCCAAACGATTAGGTTAGACCATAGCAATTTTATTATGGTGAAAGCCTAAGCAACTACAGTAATTAGATGCAACTTATTGTTCCAAGATTCAAAAAAGCACATAAATCTAAATAGTTGCTTGGTGAACTTCTACAATATCAGCCAAATAACAAGCAGAAGAATCAATCGGGAACCTCTCTACCTCCCAAGGCAGGTTGTAAAGTATCCCACTTGTCGGATTACAATTGGTGTGTTGTTGTAATAACAAGTGAGAGAATCCCAGCAGATTAGAAGCAATAACAAACTAAAAACATTAAGATTCACAAATAAGAATTGAGTTTTTCTATTGGTAAAAGAATGAATATATGAACATAGATTTATCATATTTATTTCGGAAAATACCGATTATCTAAGAAAATAAAAGCAGCAAAATGGATGAAACACATTCACAACATTATAACTTCAGAAATGCCATGAAAGCATCAAATGGCAACTGGTGCAAAGGACATAAAAGATGACTTGAAATCTGAAGAACCGTACGTTTCTAAAATATCCACATTCTAGAGAACCTTACAGAAAGGACATAAAAGATGACTTGAAATCTGAAGAACTGTACGTTTCTAAAATATCCACATTCTAGAGAACCTTACAGAAGCAAGATTTCTGCATAAGCCACAAAAATGGATATTTAAGGACATTTTTAATTTTCTATTACTTGTATGAAAAGGCTGTCTCTTGTAATAGCAGCACAAGCATTTTTCAGTGTGCTAGTAAACTCAGTCTTTTTTGGTTAAAGTAGGAAACAAAGGAATATCAGGTTTTTGCAAAGACAATAGTTATGTCAAAGATCTAAAAGAAAATCAAGAGAAAACCACATAAAAATGGTTATGAGGTAGAAATTTGAATTTCAAATTACAGAGAATTCCAATTATTACCAGTATAATATTTGAATGATGCTCATGACTGGTGAAAGGAAAATAGAGAATAATCAGCCTTAAACAGATGAATGTGTAACCTCGCCTCCATCTTTAATAACCTGAGTCCCTAGCTAACAAGTTCTACAACAAGTATAGTTTATTTCTCTTAATGTACTATAACTACATATTATTAACATAAAATCATCCAAGTGAGGTTTAGTACATCAATCAATCCTCAATCTCTAACTAGTTTGCATTATCTATATGAATACACAGAGAGAAAATAGCCTAATTGTCACAACAGAACTATATTCACAACAATTACGAGAGCTTTCAGCAATGCAGAAACAAATGAAACATAGTTATAGAGCAAGTCAATCTGTACCTTCAATAGCCTCACGAGGAGTCTTGAATCCTAAACCAATACTCTTAAAGTATCGATTACCTCCCTTTCCTGGCCTCTTTCCCTTCCCGGTCTTCTTAGAGCTGCCGAAATCAGATAACCAAACAAAACGCAAATCTTAACCTCTAATTGGTGCCAACTTACGGATTTGAACAGAACAAAATATATAGCATCGACCAGCAAATTCACCTTAGAAAAACACCTGGCTGCTTCAAAAACGCCTTCTCCGTCTGCTCAGCCATGATTGAGGGTTACGAAGAAAGATAGCTCTAGCTTCTCCGTAGCAAGAACCCTAATTTGCAGCAGAGTGAGTGATGTGGGCTTAGAGAAGCTTGTGTATTCTAGGCGGGTTGCGTTAGATACTGCAGACTGGACTTGCAAAATGGGCCAACTTAAGGCTCAAAATCCAACCATGAACCAACTATAAACATACCCTTCAACTGGGAGCAAGTTATTAGTTTTATTTTTAAATTATCGATAGTTTTAAAAATATCTCTTTACATAAGTAACTATTTTCTTTGTCCCATTTTATGTGACATTTTTTGACTTCATATGATATTTAAGGAAAAAGAAAGACTTTTAAAACTTGTTTAAAATCATTCTTAGATATTTGTATGATTGAAAATCCTTTTATTAAGGGTAAAAAGGAAATTTTAAAGGTAAATTATTTTCAATTTGAGTAAAGTGACATTCTTTTTTGGACGGACCAAAAAAGAAAGGATGTCACATAAAATGAGACAGAGGGAGTACTAACTAAACTAAAATATACCTCCTATTTTCTATAAGTATTAAAAACACCCCTTAACTTGGTAAGAATTTAGGAGTGTATGAAAATTATGTTGCAAGATCAAGGGTGTATTTAAATTCAGTTAGTCAAGTAAAGGGGCGTTAATACTTTTCTCTAAACATTTAGCACAAGGCTATTTCAAATATACAATATATACAATCAAGTAATTAATTTATATTAAATATATGTATATTTTATTTAAATAAAAAAATTACAAATTTATGAAAATATACATTGACTATACAATATAATTTTTTCAAAATCATAAAAAATATATACTGACTATACAATATAATTTATCTATACATAAGCTATACACTGACTATACAATATAATCTACTCAAAAAGTTAAAAAATTAGTTACTATACATAACTTATGCGCCAACTATACATGAAATCTGATTATTCAATTTCAATCAACTCAAATTCACTTTTAAATATTCTCAAATCTTACACATGAAATTTCCTTGATATTGAGTTTTTTGATATATAATTTACACGAAATGACTCACATTTTCGATAGATACAAAGGAGAGAGGAGAAGGAGAAAGGCGAAAAATCATTAATGGAAAAATTGAAAGAAAGAAGGATATGGCCGCCATCCAATTTGATTTTTTTTAGAAAAATAAAAATAAACTGGGCGACATGCCTTTTTATTTAAAAAATAATTTTTCCTTCAACATATTCTATTTGGACGGTGCTATTTAGTTTACATTTTGTTATTAATTTTTTTATTTCTTTTGACGTGTACTCTTTCAAATAAAAATGTAGAGTGTTTGAACTTTACTCACATGAAATTTTAGACACTACATATCTTAAAAGTGTTACAAAACTCAATTTGTTTTTGGATAAAGCTTAAATTGGATAGTGATGAATGTGTAACCTCGCCTCCATCTTTAATAACCTGAGTCCCTAGCTAACAAGTTCTACAACAAGTATAGTTTATTTCTCTTAATGTACTATAACTACATATTATTAACATAAAATCATCCAAGCTTTAAAATGTGTTAATAGCTGTATTTAACGTGTGCTGATTGCACAGATCTTCAAATTTGTAATAACTTGTAAATTGTTAGCTTCCCCTAACTTTTGCAGACAAAGTAACTTCAGTAAATAAATAAGAAATTGCATTACAGTTGGCATTTTAACTTGTACTTTCTAAAGTTACACGTCCCCTCTTAGGAGAAAAAATAAGGGTAACAATTCAAGATGCATCAAGAAAGAGAAAGGAATAAAAGGCACACAACAAGTTACAGAAACACAAATGACGGGGAACTACATCTGATGAGATCAAGTTGAGCATCAATGAGTGTTCCATCCTCGATTGAATAAACAACCCGAGAAGCCCCAGAAGAACTAATCAGCTTATGGAATCAGTAGTTATGAACACGAAGACGAGTTTCAAACCTTTTCAAGAAGCTTTTAACGAAATATACACATGATAAACATTTCTGGCTTTCTGCTACCAATCATTATTTCTCCTCCACCTATTGTGGCTAATGTTGCCAAATCGTGATGCTGACGCCAAATCGTGATGCTGACGACCTATGGAAATGCTGATATTTGCCTGACCCATAAGAAGTTGAATGTTCAAAATTACCAGATGTTGAAAACCTATGGCGCTGATAATTGCCTGACCCATAAGAAGCGGAATTATCAAAATCAAGCCTGTTGGACTTTCTGGATGAACGAGAAACAGAAGCATGACCACCAGAACAGGATTTTGAAATCTTAGCTCTCTTATTTCTAGGAGTTGAAGGAGTTCTCCAATTATTAGATTGTGGATAGTCTTCAGGATCATCCGGGATCCAACCGCCCCTTCTTTTCACCTTATAGCCTGACGTGTATCCACTTTCATTTTTCCCTTTCTTCTTCAATGCCCTACCAAAATCACAAGGTACAGACCTCGGCTCTTTTGGCTCTTTACTTTTCTTGGGGACTTTCTTCTTAGGGGTTGATAATTCACGATTCCGCTTATTGACCTATAGATACAAAACAGGAAAAACAATACGATTTCATCATGAATATAAGATATTATATAGCAAAGGACGACTAACTTAAAATGAAAGACTACAGCCTACAGGGGAATGAAAATGAAAAGAGAAGCATATGTCAAACAAGAATACAATAATTTACTCTGCTATTAGTGCATTCGCGTGCAAAATGACCTTCTTCACCACATCTATAACAGGGATTAAGTGAACCACTACCATTAGTCTCCCCACGAGATGCTGTGCATGCCTGTATCGGAAAACATGTCAGATAAAATGCAAAGTGACAAAAAAATTTAGTTTCTAAATCAGGAAGAACATACACAAGTTTAACTACAAGGGCATTCACTTACCAACCCAGTATGGCCTAGTAGACCGCATCTGTAACAGGAAAACTCTCTCGGACCACTACCAGGGTATTTTGCACAGCAAAGATGGCCAAAACTCTTACAGATGTAACATAGTATTTCCTATCAAAAGAAACAGCAGAAATGCAGCATGGATAAGCTTAGAAAACACAACATATAAGTCTAGGTTGAAAGTTTTCTCAGCAATACACCTTTAAATCATCAGCGGAATAGTTGTTCATGCATGAAAACATATCATGGCCAGAATCCCCACATTTTAGACATATTTTAGAACTCTGGGATCCTCCACGGCTTCTCTCAGGGCAATCATTTGCACGATGACCCCCTTTTTTGCAGATGAAACAAGCTTTTCCCTGCTTAAAGAAAGCAGAGTTCATAGCATACCCTTAATGCTGAGGGATATAACATTACTAATTTTTTTTTAAAAAAGAAAGCAGAGTGCATAACATACTCTATCATCTATCGTCGAAATATGGAAAACATATAGTAGGTATTTTAAGGTCCAATAAACGAAAGTCTCACAATTTTATGATCAAGGAAAACACAATTTCACTTCACTCCTCCATGGGCATGACCTAGTTAGCCTGCACAACCTACATTATCGAAGAACTTACAGATGACGCCTGACATCACTAGCTATAGAAGACTCTAAAGCATGCCACAATGGCAGCTAATAATTTTACCAACTATCCAAGTTCCTATCAAACTAAAAGCAAGCACAATTTGCTTCCGTGATTGAAGTGAAGATGCTGCAGTGCCATTTGCATGATTATACCAACAGTCAATCAGTTACTACTCAATCCCATACTACTTGGGGTCAGCTATACAGTATAATCAACTATTCAAATTTTGTCAACCAAACAATACAGTACATGCTTGAGCATGGGAAAACTAGCCAAGTTCATATATACACAAGGATCTATTGAATATATATATATATATATATATATATATAAGATGATTTAATGTTATTTTAAGTAAACTGACAAGAATAGCACAATAACCAGCACAGAAGCCCCGACCACTTTGGTGAACATTTAAAAGAGAGGCATTCTTCAGTGGTCAAGGAGTTCTACAGTGAAATTGCTTAGCTGATATTCATACATATCATGTATCATTTGTTTTATGACCGAGAAACCCGGGTGGGGCCAATCTTTACGACCAACTGCAGCCTTTGAAACCAGGTGGAGTTCACATTGTGCAGCGGACGGATCTATGACGCAAGTCCCTCAACCTTTGCCACTTGCACTAAGCCCTAGCGGTCATATCAATATTTTATACTAGGACAAAATTCTTGCCAAAGCATACAATTTGAAGATGAGATGTATGCCACAATTATTTACTCTTTTTTAGACAACCACACACACTGCTACTGAAGTCATCAACAATGACTGGGCTCCTCCTATCATGTATCTCTGCACTGCCAACTTACGACACAGAAGTGAGGACATTTTAATGGGGAACAGAAAAACTTGCTAACACACACCCTTTTTTTTCCAAAAGAAAGGGCATGATTTTATTTTGGGGTGGGGTTGGGGTTGGGAGTTGAAGGTGTTCAGAGTTTAAAAAATCAACCCGTCTCAACTTTGAGAGTGCATTAGAATATTAATTTCACAACTTCTTTAAAATAAAATTTGCAAATTCAGAATAATTAAAAGTTTTTACTATGATTAAAAAATTTAAACCTTTTGAAAGATGTGTGACTCCCAAAATTTTATTAGTATTGGATAAATTGGAACAGGGGGAGTAATACATAAATAATAGAAGGTGACAAAGGACCAGAAGGGTTTTTCCGCTCTTTGCTCACTCAATTCTTAAGCCAGCGAACAACCCCTTCAGCAAAGTTACTCTTTTATAACGTCAAGGGAAACCCACAGCCCCTACCTTTCGGGTGCACATAGGATAAAAACCCCGCTCCTATACAATAGCTCGCAAACCACACAGGAGAAGTAACCCACACTAGGTAAACCCGGTGTGATGAACTTGATGTAGAAGGCAAACCCCTTGCTTTCACTAGCAAGGGGTTTCAAACTTAGGCCTCCAACATGGAAGTCCCAAGCCCAAACCATTAGGTCACCTCGAAGGGTCTTAGAATAAAAGAAAATGCATGTTAACTTCACAATGCATAGCTCCAATGTGCTTTATTTTGCAAGCAAAATCAATATTCAAAATATGACTCTTCCATCTACCTTAAAATTTATGTGGCTCCTTGAGATTAAAGATTTATTAATGGGATTTGAGGCTCACACATAGATCCATCGTCAAAACAAGGACTCCCCCAACACACTAGGAGATAGAAGGAAGAATGGGAGATAAGGGGGAAGGACAAATGGGAAGAAATTTAAGAGTTTAAACTCAATTATGAACGGCCCAAATAAGTTCAATCGACAGGAAAAAGCCATCTGTACATGTAAATAACATTTCTTATGCATCATATACACAAACCACAAGCTCCTCAGCCCAAAAGAGGTTTTCTCATAAGATCCAGCAATGCAGTCATCTCCCAATGAAAAGTCTAAAGGATACACTAACATCACCGATATAGCAATTTTGAAAGATTGCCAGATCCCAGCCTACCACTGGAACAGGAATCCTACAGGATGTCAGGAAAGCTACACCAAAATAAGCAAAATAGCACAAGCAGTATGAGGTCACATATTCAATTGAAGAGTAAGCAATTTTCATCACTTACCTTTGCGCAATGTTTAGCATTATGTTCAAAACTCCCACAAACAAAACATGGCTTCTTACGTCTAGCTGAAGTACAGTTAACTGCAGTGTGACCCTCTTCACCACAATTATAGCATGTTCCCCGACTCTTATCTGGAGTATCAAAGTACCTGGGGCCCCGCTGAGATCATACAGTGAATAATAAAGATGTAGGACCAAACCAATCCATTTTTTGAATTATGGAAAAACATCACTGCAAATCATATTACTTCAACTCACAAGAAGCCTTCGTAGAACAACATTATCGGAGATCTCAACAGGCTTCTTCTCGGCTACACAATCACCAATGTCCATCGCTTTAGTAGTATCCACGTTTTCCTTTTTCCTTTCCTTCAATTTTCGAAATGGAAAAAAAAAGTGAAGGAAAAGAAAAAAACAGTAATGTTAGAGATCACAAGCTCAACATTTAATAAGTATTATGGTTTTTGAGACCTAGGAAATATTTCCGCTAATTTCCAAACTTATATAAAACAGACTAAGCTTTAACCTTGCAACTCAAAACAGAAGGGGGACAAAAATATATAACAACAATATAGCCAGTGTAATCCCACAAGTGGGATTTGGGGGGTGTAGTATATGTGCAGACTAACCCCTGCAAGGCAGAGAGACTGTTTTTGATAGACCCTCCGCTAAAGGGGCCAATTATAGCACAAACTAGTTTGGCAATAATAAGTATCTATTCCATGAAGAGTGGGGGTCTCCAATTTAGAAACATAAACTCTACAACCAAATTTGTGTGTCTAATGTTAGGAATATATTCAACAACAGGTTAAATTGGTCACAACCCAATTCAATCAATCTAAAAGTTGGGATCAATTTGAGCCAAGTTAAAAAGAGGAGAACTTGTCAGAAGACAAAGGAATTTTCTTGTAGGTTTTTCAAGTTAGATATGACATCATTGTTGAAAAAATCTTTTCAAGGTAGGTTTTTAGTGATTAAACAAATTATAATAAACAAACAAGCAAATTTAAAAAGGTTCTGAGTATTTCTACCCTAATTGACCCAAGTCTTCTTAATCCGTGCAAACTAGGGTGAGTATGGCGCAACCAATTTATGAGCAACTCATTTAAACTTGTCCGAATTTGGGCTACCCTGTCTATTGATAGTTGAGATAAAATTTCTATGTTTCTTTTGAAGCTTTTCCTCATCTTGGCCGTGGGTTTCTGCACATTTGAATATGATATTTTTCCTATTAAACTAGCTTTTCAACTGTTGGATTTATATTTCATGCATTACCATTGAGATCACACGAAGATATAAGCAGTAATATGCAATTTGCAAAAATCTACTAGTCAATTTACGGTGGGGAATTGCAGACTACCAGAAACATGTCGCTGCAGAAGCTTTCGAAACCCTTGTCTATTCCATCTGAACCCTGCACAATAAAATCGAGAATGAATCTGATTAATCGACCAAATATTAGTACGATTAATTCAACTTCTAAATGATACATTTTTCATGTAACCAACTTCTACATACTACATAAAGATGCCTCCTCCAGTGATTATCAATACAAATAAACAACTAACAGCAATAGAAATATTAACCAAGTTTCAAAAAATTCAACCACTGCCAGGATCCTCTTAGGTCACCATAATTTGGTAATTTTTTCCTCTCTTTACTTCCTTGCAATTTCCACTTACCACTTTGATATTCGTTAAAATCTCAGTTTCTTCCTCTTCAATGACATTGGAACATGCCGGTATTATAGCCTTCTCTGGGGTTTTCAAGCTGAGACCCCCATTACCCTCCGCTTCTTCTTTCTCACTGCGCATCAAAGTAGCTTCAGAAATTAGTCCCTCCGATTTCTCCTTCTGCGTATCCATCAGAGAGATTTCTCGTTTCTTCCTGCCAATCGAGCAAATCCCAAATCCCCAATTGCTTAGTCTGGACAAGGAGACGGGTTGATAGGGCTTCGACTTTTGTGATGGACCATTGGAACCCGGCCCGTTTCAACAACACACTATCATTGTCATCAATTTTTAATTTAATAAATATCTTTCTTCATAATTTAAAATTCTCAATCAACCATCTAAAATGTGATCCGGTGTATTAAAATAATATTAAATAGGATGTATATTATAATTTGTATTAATTATACTTACATTAATTAAATTTAATGAAGAATCTTCTTATGCATTGTCTTGTTTAGAATATTAAATAAAAATAGCATGCATAATTTTAAAAAATGAATATTTATTTATAAAGATATCCTCAATAAATATAGTGAAAAAGATGTAAAATAAAAAAAAAACTTGAGGGATAATTAGGTCCTCAATCATACTAACGCATACATTGAATTGATTTGCATTATTAATACTTAAAGATCCATTATATTAGTACTATATATATTAATACGCAGTAAATTGTTTAGTTATAAATGACATGAAAAAGTATATCAAACAAGATACTGTTAATACGATATATCACTAATACACTCTACCAAATAATCCCACCTAGATTAAAATTAAAAGAATAATCTAAAAGATAAGTCGTTTTATATATATATGAATCACAACGATAGGAGATCGCTAAAATATACTATCACCATTCATGTAAACTTTGGAAAATAGAATAATATAGTTTTAATCTAGACATTGCTTCTTCCACTTCTTCTTCTTTAAAAAAAAATGAAAAAAATATCATGAGCAGGGGTGGTAATTGGATGGGCTGAATTAAATTTGAACGAGTTATAATGGGTCAAGACAACAAATAGGTCAAGACTCAAGATCCAATCCAACCCAAATTTGATTGGGTTAAAATGAGTTGAGTCAAAACGGATTGAGTAATGGGTTATAGAGCGGGTCAAAACCTAACGTGACCCAACATTTATTAAATTTTACTTACTTCATTTGTTCTTTCTCAATATTTTAGTACTTAATTAAATTATATTTTTCTTTATTTTGGTTACATAAAATATATCAAAATTTTTAAAAAAAAGTGTTCAAAAAATATTTTGACAAGATTTCTCTCAAATCAATTACGATTGAATATCAATCCAATTTTAAATGAGTTTAAATGAATTAGATTGAGATAAATTATACTAATAAATAAATAAGCCAATTATTAATTCGTCCAAATTTTAATAAATTAAGCGAATTGAATTTAATTTTGCCGCATCATACGTGATACAAAGTCATGGAGCAAGAAATGTTGTATTATCCATTTGAGAAGCAATGAGAAAGGGAATTTATGGCAATAGTTAGTGATGAAATAATGTTAAAAAATGTTGTAAAATAAAATTTTAAAGTAAAATGATTCCATCTTGATATTTGATGTTATTCATTATAAAAATCCATGAAACTTTGATGGAATTCATTTTCTTTAATTTGTTTAATAATGTGTTTTAAAATTAAAACGTATTAGTTTGAGAAATGCACTTTTTTTTTAATTATATTCTTATCATAGTTTGTGCATTATATTCTTTCTTTTATTTTGAGAAAAAAGAATTTTTGACCAAAGTAAACCATTGTTTAAATCAATTCACTAAAATAATATATTTTTTTTTTTGAATTTTTACAAAAGTAGTGTAAACATATTTCTCAATAACGTTCTAGGTTACATTTTATTTAACGGTATTAACTTAAGAAACATTACCGTGAGTAACATTTATAGCATAATATATTACTCACATTAACATTTTATAATACGTTACTATGAAACACGTTTTACATCTAAAATATAGTCCATCAAGGAAGTGTATATAACAACTCAACTTAAGCTAAGAAGTCTCACATTAGCAAAATACACGAGAAATGTTAAATATATAAATAAGCAAACATGTTGTGATTTTAAGTCGTACTAGCCTAGCTAAACCAAAGCAGATAATATCACTAATTGACTGTGACGTTATACAATTGTCTTTATAACAATAGGCCATTTATAAAATTACGATGTTATAACAAGTTTAAAACTAATTTTCTTTTTGATAATATAATAATTTATTGTTTATAAAAAAATATAATCTCTAAAATTATCAATAATAGTTCTAGAAATTTAAACTAAATATTCTGATAAACATATACACTATATAACAAGGAACACTATATGAATCTATATTTCATCATCAAACTACTCTTTTTAAAATATAAAGGATTATTAAACTTATGATTTAATATTTAAGTTTCTACATACATAACACAAAAAACATGAAAAAATAGACGTTAAAGCAGTTATTTGCTGCATGATGAAACTTTTATTTCTGGGGGTGCGTGGGGCCCAAAGCACATTACGGTTAAATTCGCGTGTTGATTCTGTTATTAAGTGAATTGACTAAAATACCCTCCCTCATTCCAGAAACTTCTTTATATTTCGTCCAGCTCTGGTGAACTTTCCATTTTCCCGCTTATCTTCTCCTCGCGTTCTTCAAGCTGATCCCCCAATTTTCACTTCCATTTCTTCCAAAATACCTACCGAGTTTACTTGAAGTTCTTCATCGATCACCATTATGGCTGTAAAATCTAAGGATGTAAGTCTACATATCTTCTTCGTTTTCTTCATGAATGAACAGTATACAGTTGGATTGGCGTACAATAAATTTATTGTGATTTCTTTCCCTTTTCTCTGTGTGTTTATGTTGGAGTAGCGAGAAGATAGGGAGTCGCTGCTTCCATCTTCTGATTTGACTGGTGCAGGTCCTCAGCGCAGCGACGGTACGTACTTGAGCATTAACGTTTTCTGAGATATATTTGTTCTTATTTTTGTATCAATTTAGGGCAAACGAATCAGTAATGTGAGGAAGAACAAGAAGCTATGTGTTTGTGTTTTTACTATTTCACAACGGTGATACAGGATAAGTAGGAAATTTTCTATGATTATACGGTTGATATATTGTTCAAAGGAGATAAAATTTCATGCTTCATTGTAACTGGCGAATGCATGCGAGGAAGATAAAGAAGTAATGTGTTTGTGTTGTTACTGTTTCACAACGGGGACTATAGGATAAGTAGAAAAATTTCCAATGTTTATACAGTTTATAGATTGTTCAAAGGAGATACACTTTCATGGTTCATTGTAACTGTTGAATGCATGCACGGAAGATAAAGAAGTAATGTGTTTGTGTTTTTACTGTTTCACAACGGGACTACAGGATAAGTAGAAAAACTTCCTACCTATGTATAATGTTTATACAGTTGATAGTTGTTCTTAATTTAAAGGAGATACACTTTCATGCTACATTTTAACTCTTGAATGCATGCAAGGAAGATAAAGAAGCAACATGTTTGTTTTTACTCTTTCAAAGAATGGAGACTACAGGATAAGTTAGAACATTTCCCATGTTTATACAGTTGATAGGTTGTTCAAAGGATATACACATTCATGCAACATTGGCACTAATTGAATGCATGCCAGGAAGAAAAAGAAGCAATGCGTTTGTGTTTTACTACTTCGAAGAATGGGGACTACGGGATAAGTAGATCCCATGTTTGTACGGTTGATTTGTTGTTCAAAGGGGATATCCATTCATGCTACATTGTCATTCTTGAATGCATGCGACCAAAAAAAAAGAAGCAGCGTGTTTGTGTTTTACTATTTCAAAGAATGGGGACTACATGATAAGTAGAGCACTTCCCTTGTGTATACAAATGGTAGGTTGTTCAAAGGAGAGACTCATTTCGGCTGCCTGTGATGATGAAAAACACGCAATGTGTCTTATTTTACTATTTCAAGAATGGGGACCACAGGATAAGTAGAACATTACCCATGTTAATACAGTTGATACGTTGTTCAAAGGGAATATTCATTCTACATTGCCACTCTTGAATGTCTGGTTACAGAATAGACAAGTAGAAACAAAACAAACCAACATGTCATGACTCATTTTGTATACTAAATGTTGTGTATGAACTACGCTAAACTAGGGCAACAATATATTTTATTTTTGAAACATAATTAGCTTGAGATATAGGAATCCATGTGATGACAAGTTGACTGATAATGTTAGTACTTTCACATTTTAGATTTGCTTGTTGTCCAACGAAATGTTGAGAAGTGAAAAATCATCTTGAATAACTTATTCTTGAGTTTAATAGCTTGCAATGACAAGAGATACATTTACTTAACCTTTTGGAGTATTAGTATAATGGTTGAGTTGAGCCACTTTGGTATGTTTTGATGAGCTTTGACTTTAGTGCATCTCTGTGTCATTGAATATCTAAAGCGTGGCGGACAAAAGTCTTATGTAGCATTTGGAAGACTGTGTTGTGGATGATGTTGTTGGATATATGGTAATGGGAAGGATTGTGTAGTGCAGCACACAGGGCTTACACCATGCAGCTTCATTTCAAGCTGCTACAATTTTCAAATTAAACCAAATCTTAGTTGATTGTACATTGGCTTATTCGATATATGTTCGTCTATGCTTTCTAGAACTGAGTTTTAAGTTTTTGATCTGATGGTTTCTCCCTGTTGACTTGTTGCCAGTAGTAACAGGAAATGATGGGGAAAATCAGCAACCAGAGGATCCTCCCCAAGCATTCAGGTTCGGTTTCACAATAGAGAACTTCTCTGGGTTGAATGTGAAGAAGCTCTACTCTGATGATTTTACTGTTGGAGGCTATAAATGGTACTGTAATATTCTTTCTTATCCTTTCATATTCTTTGCACACAGTAAAGCTATTACCATAGGTCCTATGATGGTTTTTTTACCCTACTATTTGATAGGCGGATTATAGTTTTCCCCAAGGGCAACAATGTTGAATGCTTGTCTCTGTATCTGGATGCTGCTGATGCTGCTACTTTACCTTTTGGGTGGAGGATATGTGTCCAGTTCAGTTTGTCAGTTGTTAATAAAATTCAGGAGAGTCTCTCAATAAAAAAAGGTACTTGCTGCATATTTCAATGCTCAGATACAATTCCTTTTCCTCCAGTTGATAGACCAAAATTTTCTCTTTTGAATTTTTAAAGACCAGGTTTAGGGTTTATTTTCTGTTGTGCCTGTCCTGCTGATTGTTTTTTCTGTTAATAACCTGACTGTTGGATACCTATATTAAGTCAGAGAGAACAGACTCCATGTGCTTTTTACATGAATGTATTTCAAGATGTAGTTTCAACATTTTGCCCTTTCCCTTCTCACCTTCTTTTTCTCATAACTATTCCTTTTTGTGTTTTCGCTGACTTCCTTTCCCACCCACCCTCCCATCCTTTTTCCCACTATCACTTTGCCCCCTTTACTCTTGTTGTATATCAATTATCAACTCTAAAACTCCATCTCCTTCCTATTGAACAAAACACCCAAGTCTTACCCGAAATTCAGATGTGTATCCTTTAACTACAGCTAATGGATGATCATTTTCCTGAACCTTAATACTTGAATACAATCAACACCTTATCTTTCCATGAGAACCCTTCGTTATCCCCTATATCTCCCTTATGTTCCCTTCAGCAGAGGATATTTTCTTTCAAATCAGAGGTCTTAAGGAGGTTATCCCAACTAAATATAAGTTGTGAACGTCCTCGATGAGCTCCAAGTAGCCCTCTCCTTTTCATTATAATCAATTGCCTTCTCTTTGTTCTAATTCTGTGCCCCATTGAGGCACTAACAGTGGTTCAACTCCTTTGGCGATGATTACCTTCCCTATTGATTGACAACAACAAAAATTGGGATTTCCTCCTTGCTCTCTAAATTAGATAGAGAAATAGCCCAATGTTTTTTCGGCACATTCTTAAGGTAAGCAATCCCTCTCCCCTCCTTCACCATTGTGGTTTGGGAAACTGATTCAAACTATTCCTCCCTGGTGCTTTCGTCGTCTAATGACACTCATGTCTTTTCATCTTATTTTTCAACTTCTTCCCCAATGCAAAATGAATGCAGTCGCCATCCTTGTTTAAAATCTTTAATGGCCTTTCCAACATACTCTCTGATGATGACAACCTAACTTTTTTTCCTCCCACATGAAAAGGCTCGTAAACATCCAAACTGTGTACCCCATCTTCGTCATCAACCACCATTTACTTGACACTTTACCTTCTTTCTTCACTAGGATAGTAACCTTTAACATGTCATGCATGCTATAACCGTATTTACAGAATCTCCACAATACTATCCAACTGCAATCTGGTGGTGCGTTTGGAATGAAAAATATCTATTGTTTTGGTGTAACTTGGCACGATGTACATCTATCTTTTGTAATAGTACTGTTTGCATATTCTTCATGCAGTTAATGAAAATGCTTACTTCATCTAAAACTCGGAGATATACATGCTTTTCCCCCTAGTTACATGATTGACTACATGATTGACTACATGATTGACTTCATAAGCACATTGAAATTTTTTAAATGGTGTACTTTTGGTTTTATTATATATGAAGTTACTCTTTCCGATTAAAAGAAATCGCTTAAAAGAAGTAAGAAGATTGATCAAAGAACCTGCAAACAGTAGCTCTTAAATCCTCGACATTCCTGTAGTTTTCTTTGGATACTTCTCCTCATGTACTCTCTTTCTGCTTTTTCTCTGAATGGTCAATAATCCTTTTGTTATTGTACCTAAAAAAGAAAAGAAAAATTAGTTACTCAATAATGCCTTAGTATGAGGTTAGGTGTGGTCGGTTATGCACATTCTGCTCTATGGATTATATAAACCCAGTGAAAATTACTACCAAT
Organism: Solanum virginianum; assembly: GCA_000787875.1. Lineage (NCBI taxonomy): Eukaryota > Viridiplantae > Streptophyta > Magnoliopsida > Solanales > Solanaceae > Solanum > Solanum virginianum. Next base: position 48,672 of record DF358058.1, read on the forward strand.
CAATTGAGGTAAAGAAAACAAGAAAATGAAAAAGCAGTCAGCGACCAAGGGGTTAGAATAAATAAACTGATCCTGGTTGAGTTGCCAAGCAATTGCCTGTTTAACTTTTGTATGTGTTTCATTTGGACTCATCTTTTGTACTTGACTGGTGTCCTATGCACACACCCCATTTTTGGGATTAGCTGAGTATGTCTGTCTTTTGATTTTCATTTTTCTCTTGCTTTAATGTATTAGAAGAAAGCTTTCTAATGTTGAAACCCTTTTCTAAGGCTGGAGTGTTTCTTGGGATGGAGGATGTCTAGTTTCCACTAGTCCTACCTTGCGCTATTTTCCCTATAAATCTTCTCTAATGTTGAAAGTTGGGTTGTGGGAACTCATTTCCATTTTTTGTGAAGTGCTTATCAGGATCATGTATTTTACTAATCCTAGATCATATGACAAAAGAACAGTAACTAGGAGTTCCGGCAATTTCCAACATGTAATGGATATACTTCAGGCTGTTCTAGCTAAGCCCATAAAAGTTCAAACACAGAATAATTGGATTTACTGTTTTATAGGTCTCTGTAAAAGTTATTCTTCTTGTGTTTTGCAGAAGCACAGCACCAATTCAATGCTAGGGCTAGTGATTGGGGTTTCACATCCTTTATGTCACTTGAAGATCTAAATAGGGGTTATCTTCTTTATGATGTGTGCGACATTGAAGCTGAGGTTGCTGTGCGAAAAACTCTTGATTATTTGTCATACAACTCAAAAGGCGGAACTGGTTTTGTTGGACTCCAGAATCAAGGAGCTACATGTTATATGAACTCTATGCTCCAGACTTTCTATCATATTCCTTACTTCAGGAAGGTTAGCTACGATGCTCCATTCTTTTATTTGGTCAATTAAAGGACTCATTGTGATGCCTTAAGAGTTCACTTGGGTTCACAGGCTGTACACAACATGCTTACAACTGAGAATGATATGCCGTCTCTGAGCTTGCCCCTGGCCTTGCAAAGTTTATTCTACAAGCTCCAATATAGTGACACCAGTGTAGCAACAAAGGAGTTGACAGCGTCATTTGGGTGGGACCCTTATGAATCTTTCTTGCAGCATGATGTGCATGAGTTCAATAGAATTCTAATTCAAAAACTTGAGGAAAAGATGGAGGTAAAATCATACTTCTAAACATGTTTCGAGTTATTCTTCTGTGCTTTGGTAACTGATTGGTAACTGCTCTTCTGCCGGTGTTAGGGAACCATTGTGGAGGGCGCCATACAACAGTTATTTGAAGGGCACATTGTGAACTACATTGACTGTATCAATGTGGACTACAAATCTATGAAGAAGGATTCATTTTATGGTATCTTCAGTTGATCAAACAAGTCCCTGCTGTTTTCTTTCTTGGCCATTTTATCCTTATATCTTATGATAGTCTGTACATTTGTTCATGGCAGATCTTCAGCTTGATGTCAAAGGTTGTTCTGATGTTTATGCTTCTTTTGATAAATATGTTGAAGTTCAATGTCTTGATGCTGATAACAAATATCAAGCAGAGCAATATGGCTTGCAGGTACGGGAGGGAGATGAGTTATTGAGTTTTCTATTTTGCTATGATCTTTGAGCAGCCTGATGAAAAATTTCGGTGAAGTTAAGCTTAAGTTTTCTGTTGCCCACCTTGTCTCTCATTTCTTTTCAGCTTCTCTGCTTGGTGACACTGTTGAGGTTTTTGGTCACTCTTTTGCAAAATTAACCTTATCTAATACTGAGGATTATGGTTGTTTCAGGATGCAAGGATGGGTTACTTGTTTACTGATTTCCCACCCGTCCTGCAGCTTCATTTAAAGCGCTTTGAATATGATTCTATGGGATATAATATGACAAAGGTCAGTACTCTTTCATATGAAATATTTCAAAGGTCTAGCAAGTGCCAGCTATTATTCCATGATTTTAAAATTTTAGAATGTCAAGTTCTTCTGTTCTTGGATGTCTGTTACTTTTCCTCTATATACTAGATTAGAGTCGTGCATTGCACGTGTTTGTCGCATAAAAAAACTTTTAAATATTAGTAGATTTATGTCTCACTGGAAATAAAAAGCACATAAGAACAATAGTAAAAATTAAAGAACTCCGATTTTTGGATGATGATAAAAATAAGCATGAAACAAACGCGAGGAACACTTTTTATGTGTACATGACATATACAAACATATAACTGACCAATGGCGGGGGCAACAATTAGGAAGATATCTGGCAAGACTTTTGCCTCTTCCATTAACATTGTTCCTAGAAAACATTGAGCCAAAATAATCTAACCACGGGTATGGAAAAAATATCATTGAAGTGAGTATTTATTGAATACAAACACAAGAAAATCAAATAAGATTCACCTAATCACAATAAATTAGAACTCACTTAAAATAAGCAAATGAGAACAGTACTACAATAATGATCTCCAAGTTTTAAAATAAATTAGTAAGAATGAACAGTGTCCAGGTTGCAGGAAGCAGTATAAGCCTGATCCAGTTGAGGGAGAGACAACCAAAGATGCAAACTTTTTTTTGTTTATATATAGAAGTGTCCAACTATTTTTTATTCTAAATAATTTTGTTTTGAAATTCTAAAAAGTTAATCTACGTAATATTGAACTTCTTAAAAGTTATTTCTCCATCCCATATATTCACGCACATAGGAAAAAAAAAAAACCTACCAACATTAATTCTCCTTCCCATATGTTTTTGGACTATTTTTCTAATTTTCCTTCCTATATATTTTTGGAGGTTATAACTATTTTTTCCAATACCTTTTACCATATATTTTTCTCTTATCATATATTTTAGGATTCGTTAATTTTTTTACTATTTAAAAGTCTTGAGTTAATATTATAAAAATAATTAAATAATAAATTGAGAAAAATAGTAAATGGTAATTTTCTTTCTAACGCAAGGCTGTTTTAAAGTAATATAAATTACTTATAGAAAAATCATCTTGAATTAGTTTGGTATGGTTTGATTGATTCAATTATTAATTTGTGGTGCCGCAATATAGATAAATGACCGATATGAGTTCCCTTTGCAACTGGATCTGGACAGAGAGAATGGTAAATACTTATCTCATGAGGCTGATAAATCTGTCAGAAACCTTTACACACTTCACAGGTATCATATGCTCTGAAGTCTTAATTATGATGTTTTTTTTTTGTTTAAAATCATCTTTCCACTCTTGTGTTAAACTATATTTGCATTTCCCCCTCTAAATGACCCACCAACATCAATAAAATTATTTAACCAATCCAGAAAAATAAGTACATTGCTCGAGTAGTAAATGAATGGGAACAAGAAAACATTACCCTGGTGTCGGTTCAATTCATAACGAGCGTTCACATATCATCATTTTTCTAATTAACTGGTTAACAAGTTTATCAAACTTGCTGAGCATAGTAGAAACCTGCCTTGATGATTTAGAAACTGATCCTTGCGTAGTTTTAAGCGCACAATGCAGTGATTCTTCAGCTTCAGCCCACTGCGATCTGATATTGGATTGAGGAAGAATAAAACAGAAAGCTAGGACGTAAATCCTTTGCAAATCATGCATAGATCATTTTTTCATAAAGAAAATCAAGCATAGGTCATATGGTGATGAAGAAGAATGTGAGCTAAAGGTTCTTGCGATGTTACAAGAATGACAATTAGTGGCAAAGATGAAGACACTATATCTTCCCTCGTATGATAGATTTTAGAAACTCAAATTTCCGTTGGAAGTCAGATTCACTGTAAGTAATTGTGATGCTACAACAATTGGATACACTGTTGGTGGTTCTTGAATCAATTCACCTTATCAGGAAAAGCATGGTTCATGGATAAATATATGTTTGACCAAGTATATCATAATAGACTTCTGTGTGCAGAGGAAGCCTACCTAAGATAGTCAACTAGAATAATGTTATTTCTCTGTACTTAAGGCTGTGGAATTCATATCAAAGACTTGCTCAGCCGCTCATTTTTATTTTTATTTTTATAATTAGCTCATCTGTTCATTTTTCGACTTGGCAGTGTATTAGTCCATAGTGGTAATGCGCATGGTGGACACTATTATGCTTTCATACGGCCAACTCTTTCAAACCAATGGTAAACATTTTCGGCACGAATTTGTCTCTTCATACATGAATTATAATTTTTTTTTTGAAATATGAAGTATTACACAACTGTATTCTTCCTCTTCTGATTCGTAATACTTATATTATCTCTTTGATAATAAATTGCTTTTGCCGGCTTTGGAGTTGGAGTCCGAGCATTTATTGACATTGTACAAAACTATGTTATTGGACATCTCTCTTCAAAAGGCCATCTGTCGTGCTTCTTCAGGTTGTTCCATTCTTTTCATCGTACAGAACAATTGTTATTGGTCTTGCGTTCCGAGGTGTGAAGTGGGAGAGAAGGGAGGTCACGATTGGAGTTTTGAATAAAACAATCTTTTGATTTTTCATTTTTTTCGTTTTCAAATTGAAAAAATAATAAGAATAAGAGATGTTAAGCTTTTTATCATCTTGACTTGCCATGATACCATTTTCTGTTTATTTTCTGTATATTGCATGAATTTTCTCCTTGTCTCCAGTGGTTTGTGAACTTTGGAAATCTAAGTGCTTCTTCCTGAAGCATCCTAAGCTTTAGCTGTAGGATGAGTTGTCCCAACTTGTTGGACATCCCTATGGCTGAAAGCAATTGACAGTTCTCCTTTTATCATAAGGTGAGAGATCAACAACAACAACGTACCCAGTGAAATTCCGTAAGTGGGGGTGTAAGGGGGTAGAATGTACGTACCTCATGGAGATAGAGAGGTTGTTTCTATTCTGAGAGACCAAACTAGTTTATATTTTATGGGGCTTAAGCTTCAGATTTGAAC
>DF358058.1:53629-68832 GCA_000787875.1 Solanum virginianum
AATGTAAAACATCCTTACCCACTTCCAAAAAGGCTATAACATTCTTAACAGTATACAGTAGGGTGGTAAGTGTTTCACCCTCAGTCAGACAAACGTCCATCCTATAGTTGGACCTGTTAAAACTGGGAGGGTGCATTTTGTAAGGTGTTCATTCTGTTGTCTGTATTACAGATCAAATGAAGGTGTTTGTATTCAGTTAGAATGGAAAACTTCAACATCTCTTTCCTTGTAAATATGTTGGTTGCCTTTTGTGTTCACAACGCCTGTGTTTCTCCATCTATCTATCTGTTTTAATCTCTGTGATTGTATTTACCACTGAGATAAACTTTTCTATTTTGCATGATTAATATGCTGAAATATTAGGATTAAACACTCGTCTGATCTTATTGGCGGTATGAAATGGATAATCTTATAGCTCCTTATTACTGCTGAAAGAAACTTCTCCTTGTATTAGTGTTAATTACCTTTAAATGAATTCAGAGAAAGTTATTTCCGTTGCGGTACATTGAAATGCCCTGTTATTATGTATTTTTCCTGTACATGATGTGATCATCCAGACTTATTGCTTACAGAATGGGTCAGAGTCATAATCAGAAGTTGCTAGTTGGTTAATCTACTTCAACCTCCACTTGTGTCTTCTTTTTATCTCTTGTTTACAATCAAACTATGAGTACTTCAATGCATTATATTTGGTTAACTTATACTTCAATTAACTGACCATGTTTCACATTCCGTGGCATCATATTTGGTCATCTTATACTTCAGTTCCCTGACAATTTTTCATTTGTCTGCTTTATTATTTTGTGCTTTGGTTCATTCTGCAAGTTTATGATTATGTTTCCAAGGCGAGTAACATGAATATTTTCAGGTATAAATTTGATGATGAAAGAGTGAGTAAGGAAGATGCAAAAAAGGTACTAGAAGAGCAATATGGTGGTGAAGAAGAGGTAATCTCTGACTTCGTTTTACTCATTGGTCTTATCTAATAATGGATAATATTAGATGTATTTTCAGATTGAGTAGTTCCAGCCCTTTAGGACTTTGTTATAACTTATTCCTTGTATTTAGGTTATAGATAAATCTTACCTTTTTCTTAGATTATCTCTTTGAGTAGAAGTTGTATAGAATCTATATATACTAGTCTACAATCAATACAAATCATCATTTTTTGTTCTACTGGCAATATTGTACTTTACATTATCTTTCCCAGGATATCAGATTTGTTGAGTTCATTTTAATGTTCCTTCTGGATTGATAGCAGTTACGGGCAAATTCTGTATTTGGAAAACCCATCAAATTTACGAAGAGCTCAAATGCTTACTTGCTGGTCTATATACGAGAAAGTGATAAGGAGAAAGTAATGTGTACTGTTGATCAGATGGACATAGCTGAACACCTGAGTGTAAGATGCAGCAGCAGCAACATGATCTGTCTATTTATCATTGAAGCTATATCGCGTGTTGATCTGACTATATTTATGGACATCTTCTAGGCAAGGTTGAAATGGGATCAAGAGGATAAAGAGCAGAAGGAGGAGGAAACATCAGAGTCGCACCTTTTAATTATAAAGGTCTTTTATAATATACCACCATTCACAATGATTTAGGACTAACTTCTGTTGCTTGAGTCACCTTTTAATTGTTACATGACATGAATAGGTTGCTATTGATGAAGACATACGACGGCAGATTGGAAATGATATATATTTTGATTTGGTAGATCATGAGAAAGTTAGGAGCTTCCGCATTCAAAGACAGACACTTTTTAGTGTTTTCAAGGTAACCATCTATCACTTAATCTCAAAGTGCTTCTAGTCTGTGGATTTATTTGCATGTCTACATGTTGTAAGCTCTTGCAAAATGCACCAAGATTAGTTCAGTAAGATTAATGAGATACAGTTTATTACTGTAACCTTAAATTGGTATATTTCCTATAAAGTAAATGAAGATGCTCAGACGTATAGATTAATGTGTATGCATTAACATGGCAACACTTTTTGACCTTGGGCATTAGATTTTTAGATGCGTCAGTATGATCCAATTAATAATTGAGTAATTGATGTTTGTTCATTCCTGCTACATGCATCCCTTTCCTTGCTGTACAAGACTGTTGTTCAACGAGACAATCTGGTAATATTGTTTCTTTTGTTCAAAATCAGCATACTAACAAGACTAAAATCTATTCTCAACTAGTAGATATCACCTATTTGAATCTTTTTCTTTCCACTGTGCCTTATTTTTATTTAAGTCTTCATTAATTCCATGAAAATGTGTAGTCTACCTCATTGCTTTTAATACCTTCACTCCCTATAGTTTTACGCGTGCATTTGTAAGTTGATGCAAGATATAACCAAACCATCTCAAACAACCTTTTCCATTTTATTCTCAATGCATGCTATTTGCACGTTCTTGCAAATGTGATATTTCTAGTCTTATCTAATCTAGTATTACTGCACATCCATCTTAGTATCTGCATCGCTGCAACACTTATCTTGTGCATATGTTGGACTTCAGCGGCCCAACAGCCAGTTTCCATTTCAAATCCTCCAGTTTTATTACCTGAGTTTACCCTTACTGAACAAATATTACATGTGCGTATTGATACTTTGGATAGATTCTTTATTACTAAAAAGCTACGAAAAAGTTCTACATTCCCATTTCTGATTCATTCCTGAATTCAACACTTAAAAATATAATAAATATAGAGAACTTCTATTAATTTTTACTTTTATTTCACTTTATTTGATTTTATGTTAGTATGAGATGAGTTTGAATGGAGAAATATAGTTAGTTAGGGTTCATATAATATTCAACAACAACAAAACTTCAACCCCCAATGAGATGGCCATATAGTCCATGTTGCTTGAGCTATATTATTTGTTGTATATTTTTAAGCACATGCTACTTAAGCCATATTATTTGTTGTATATTATAAGTCCATGTTACTCAAGCCATATTGGGGTCTTGTATTGTGATAATTGTGCTGTTCCGCTGATAACTGTCAAGCTGCGTCGTGTATCTATCAGGCCAGAAAAGCTATGAAAATTGTGTTCAGATCTATTGTTGTAGGATTACATATTAGTTGAAGCCTGACTGTAACATCAATCTTTTCTGATGCATTAGTTGGAACGTTGTGGCATACTTTTTATTCTGTTGACTAATTATATAGCTTTATGCAGGAGGAGATCACAAAAGAGTTTGGTGTACCAGTGCAATTTCAACGTTATTGGTTCTGGGGAAAGCGTCAGAATGGCACGTATCGTCCTCATCGGCTGTTGACACGTCTTGAAGAAGCTCAAACTGTAAATATTTCTCTTCTTAGAATTTATTTAGACAGTTGGATTTAGTACAGGTGATGCTACAGTATAAAAGAGGATGTCCCCCCAAAGCATGACGTTCCCGCATGTAGGGGTTTTCAGAAAATTAGATGTATATCCCCATCCCGCAACTGTAGGTAACACCTACCTATCCATTAAGGTAACTATTATCCTCTAGGTAACACCTACCTATCAATTGTACCAAGAGTATTCAACAACTACTTACTCAGTTATATCCCACAAGTAGGGTCCTTTGCTCGATCACCGAACTGCCGGTCTTAACGCCTTGAATCAGTCAACAAATTAGTTAATCCATCAATCTGTAGTAGACTAGTAAGCAAGCCTTAGTCTATCGCAAACCTTAGTCTATAATTATTTGTAACATGTGAAGATGCTAGAGCTTGTAAGGATGAGATGTGCACATTATGGGTGACTTGAAACTAGAGGATGAGAACTGATACACTAGATTACAATTAAACCCCACTAACTGGCAGTCTTAAAAGATCATGCTATGAAAATCATTTACTTGTTTGATTATTTGACAAGTTTTTACCTGAATGTAGGTTGGAGAATTAAGGGAAGCATCCAGTAGGATTCACAATGCAGAGCTGAAATTGTTTCTGGAAGTAGAGTTGGGACCGGTAAATACTCATTATCAGTGTGCTGTGCTGGTGCTTATTTTAAAATCTTTTATTTATGACCAGTATTCATATAATTTATGTATCATGTCTAGGAACTAATGCCCCTCTCTCCACCGGAAAAGGCCAAAGATGATATTCTGCTTTTTTTCAAGCTTTATGATCCTAAGGAAGAAGATATTCGGTATCAGATATTATCTTCTTCATTTTTGCATTTGCATGGCAGTTGTTTTGACGATCTATAATCTCTTTCATTTACACAGGTATGTTGGCAGACTCTTTGTGAAGGGAATCAGTAAGCTCACTGAAATCTTGAGCAAACTAAATGAAATGGCTGGCTATGCCCCAGATCAAGAGATTGAGCTGTATGAGGTCGGTTCCCTAGAACATCTTTAGATATACCGTACACTTCTTGATCACTCTTTACCAATTGGGAAGTAAGAAGCTTTGTTTCCATATATTTCAGTTGACAAGAGCTAAAGTGCTCTGCTTTTTCTAGTTTGTTTCCGTTCAGCCTCCTTATATTGGCAGTATGTTGAAAATATTTGGTTCTATTGCCTTCATTCCTGGATCCATTTCATGTTCTGGGGCACAAGACTGAAAATATGGTATTCTGTCTTCTGATCAAATAGCTTCTTTTTTTTTTCGTTTGGGGGTGGGGGTGGGGGTGATGAGGGGTACTTGATATGGTAGTAAGCATTTTGATCTAGTGGGAACTCTCCCAAGTGGTATGTAAAAAGTAGAAGCGAAACTAAAATATGAGTTCTGCAAATGACACCCAGTTATTATACCAAGTCTAAAACATTGTGGTGCACCCAAAAGTCTATGAGAGACAACATACTAGCCCTCGTTTGTATAAAAGTACATTATACTCCTTCAGGAAGCTTCCTCTGATGGTGCTTATCTTGTCTTGATTACTTATATGTTCCTTTCTCTTTCTCTCTTGTATTGGTGTATGTGACGACGTTAGATCTGCCACTATTTCCAAGAGATATGTTAATTTAAATTCAAGGATTCTAGACGGTTGGGACTACAAATAAACTTCCACAGCTCTTGAGAAAGTGAAGAATTTCTGTGAAACTAGAAGCATATGGAAAAATTATGATTCAGATTATATTATAAGTCCATGTTACTCAAGCCATATTGGGGTCTTGTATTGTGATAATTGTGCTGTTCCGCTGATAACTGTCAAGCTGCGTCGTGTATCTATCAGGCCAGAAAAGCTATGAAAATTGTGTTCAGATCTATTGTTGTAGGATTACATATTAGTTGAAGCCTGACTGTAACATCAATCTTTTCTGGAGAATATCATGTCAATTGTGTTTAACACCAATGAGAAGGTGCTAGTTTGTACTGAATCATCCATTATTCAATATAATCTATTTGCCTCTCTTCTTTCTCATATGGTATTAGAACCTCTTTGATTGTGGTAGATATTTAAGCAGCTTCTGCCAGGTTGCTTGCCCGTCCAAGGTTTTTGGCTACTTACATTTCTCTTTCCGGTGACTGTGCTAGTGTACCACTCTTATTTCTTCGGAGACCGTTCTTGTGGTACTCCTTTTGAAGACATTTCTAGCCACACAAGTATCTTCTTTGCTGGGGCAATAGATCCTGGCAAATTTTGCCAGCGATTCCCCCTTTGAAAGGATTTTTTCACTAGAGTTCCAGTTTGAGTTTAAGGAGATTGTAGAATGCTAAGTATAATATTAGAATGTTGAGTTCTCAGTGTTTACTTAGAAACTGTATACTGTCCACACAGACACTTATTTTCTGTATTAAGTATAACACCAATGATTTGGTGTGTGTGGTATTCATTTGATTACCAAGCAGTCTTGTGGAAGTAGGAAGACACCTGATTAGGGAAATGACCTTTTTAAGAGAACATACATGTGCTGATTGTGTAAAGGTTTATAAAAGAATTGAGCAACTAATATTCAGGCAATGGGTAGTGTAACTCTAGACCTTTATATACTCTTTTGGAAGCTCTTACCATCCATGTGGGACAACTACGTTATTTAGCAGTTGCTTGCACATGTAACTCAATTTTGGGGCTAAATTTATGAGTGTGTGGGGCTAACCAAAAGTTGGCTATGATACCATGTTAAAGAAAATCTTGGCGATAACTTTTTTTTTATCAAACCCTCTTTAGGAGCTCCCAGTTTTTTGTACCCTTATGACTCGAACCCACAACCTTAAGGTGAAGGGTGCTTTCCACTTGAGCATCCACAAAACTAGCTTAAACGAGGAGAATATTCCATGATCATGTAAAGATACTAGCCATGCCCTGAGTGGAACCTTTGAAACACGTAGCAACATAATATGGGTGACCTGACATTAGCTACAGGGGTCTGTTTTTTTATACCATCTGAGAGAATTTGAGAATCTAACTGGAACATCTTAGGCAATGGGTGGAGTAACCCAAGATCCTAGTAAGCCCTTTTAAATGCGCTTACACAATCCATACGCAACTACTCCATGAACTCCATATGATATATAAACTCTGAAGGACCAAACGAAGTTCTCATTCTCACTTTAAAGAAACATGAAGACGTTTATCTTCTTGCTCTACAGATTATTATAGCTACACTATTCACGTTGCTTCTAAATTGTCAATTTGACCCCAATTATCCAGATGTCTTTTGAGTTTTCTGTCCAGAATTCTTTTTGTTCCTTGGAAGCAATACAGATCAGCTTCCAATTTGTATGTGAGCCGTCATAATATCCTTTTTTCCCCTTCTTGTTCCCACCATCAGATAATTCAGCTAATATTTTTTATCTTCATAACTCAACAGTCAACATGTTCCTAACTCTGCTTTTACCTTTCTAGAAGCACTTCCCCTAAACTCTTAACTCTAGATTCGTCATCTCACTTTTTCCTCTGCCGGTTTCTTCTCTGTTGTGAAGAATAATGCGCTTAGAATAATATGCCTCTGCTTGCTTATCAAATCAAATGGTTGTATTCCCAACTGCAGGTCTAATCAACTTCAGAGCATTTTCTTTATCTAACTTGATAATTCTGAAGCTGTTGCTCTGAGCATAAATTAGTATGTTTTTTCTTCCTCCTTGTACCATTGAGGTAGTAAATTCTGTGGAGAAAACTTCGCACTTGGCACCACCACTGTAAAATAAACAAAACACATTTATTTATAAAAAGTATTAGTGTCTTTGACAGTAATTTATATTAGTGTTTTTGACAGTAATTTATGTGTTTAAATATTAATAATTGGATTGTATAGGATCTTAAGATCCTGATGAGGTCATAGTCAAATCAACGACAGAAGCCTTTTATGATTCCGGATATCTTATTTATTTCTAGTTTTACATAGTGTAGCTGATTCCTACCCCATGATTATTCAACCTTTGAGTGCAGATTGCAAATCTAGCAGCCATGAACAGAAATAATTTTTCCTTTTTTACTAGTTCATTGATATATTTAAGAGGCAGTTTTGCACTGTCATTCTGTAATAACACATGGAAATATCTAAGAATTTCAGTTGTCGTAAAAAAACCACAATCGTTTTTCTGTGTCCAGGAAATAAAGTTTGAACCAAGTGTCATGTGTGAAATCATTGACAAGAACTCCACTTTTCAATCAAGCGAGGTATGCCTAGACCACACCTCTATGTGTATAGTCACGCCAATATATACTTCTTATGAATGATTCTCTGTCCTTTTTCTGTGCAGCTTGGGGATGGTGATATAGTATGCTTCCAAAAATCTCAAACAGATGAAAGTCGACAACAATTCCATTATCCTGATGTTCCTTTATTCCTGGAATACGTTCGCAATCGCCTGGTATGTCTATATCATTCAATTATGGTCATTGAGGGTTCATATAGTCGACCCCAACTTGCTTTACACTGAGGCATAGTAGTATTGTCGTAGCTAATTCCATAAGATCGATGATACCATTGTGTATTGCTTCTCAAATTACCTGCATGTACTGAAGATTTTTACTGAGGGAACACTAGCTGAATCCAAATCCTGGTTTTTGTCGCATTACATACTGGGTTGTTGATAAGTTCATCGGATCACTTGCATACACTTGGGAATTTGTCGCATTAGCAGCTTTGTAGTGGCTCATTGGAACTTTACAGATTTCAGAATGGACTATCAGAACTGAAGCCTCAAACGTCTGGTCTTTCTAGCTTTAGTTTTGGTTACCAAATTTGGAAATGAATGTGAAGAGAGAAATGAACACTACCTAGGGCAAAAGAAAAAGTGTATCTGCTTAGTGATTTTAGTCTCAAAGCAATAAACAATAAGGCAAGATCTGCTTATACTACATTGAACCTATGAGATGGTTGGCAATAAATCAACTTGTCTTTTCTTTTTCTTTTTCTTTTTTTTTTTTTTTTGAGAAGGAACAATAAATCAATTTGTTTGCGAAGAGTGTTCTGTTCTATTAAGTTCCTGCTCCGCTTCAACAAAACTTGACACATTGATGTATGTCTGTGACTCTGTTGTTCTTTTGGCAGTCATCAGATGTCTGATACAACTATGTTTTTCAGTTTGTTCACTTCAGATCTTTAGGTAAACCCAAGGAGGAGGGTTTCAGTTTGGAGATGTATGTTCAAAAACCTCAGATATGCTGATAATATCATTTTACTTCTCTTTTTCCCTTCTATTGTTTTGTTTCTCTACGCTATCGACCAAATTTGAGCAATTCATACTGTTTCAAATGTTTTCTTATAAATGTTAGGTCTAGGATTAATACATATGATCAAGTTGTGGGAAAGGTAGCTAAACAACTCGAGCTGGATGATCCCAACAAAATTAGGCTCACATCCCACAGCCGATACTCTCAGCAACCTAAACCTCAACCAATAAGATACCAAGGTGTAGACAACCTTGTAGATATGCTGGTGCACCACAATCAGGTGAGTGCTAAAATTCATTGGATAATGCTGAACATGAGTTCATGGAAGTCTTATTATCTGTAATTAATCTTGCACAGACTTCTGATATATTGTACTATGAAGTGCTGGACGATCCTTTGCAAGAATTGCAAGGTTTCAAAACATTAAAAGTAGATTTTCATCATGCTACAAAAGATAAAGTGAGTATGCAAAACTGATTCTTATTGCTTTCTTCTTTCTTTATTTTTATAAGATATTAATTTTCAATTCTCACTTTTATTCTTTAGGTGGTCACTCACAAAATCAAACTACCAAAACAAAGTACTGTGGATGATGTACTTAAAAATCTAAAAACAAAGGTAATATACTGGCCTGGTAGCATTATTGGATAAGCTAAGTTGAACAAACTTTCTTCTAATTACTGAACAGCCCGACCCTTTTGCTACATTTATTTGGTTTTGTAGCAGGTATTTAATGCCATGTTTGGTTCGAAGTTGGGAAGGCAAATATGTTTGGCTGGTTGATTTGTTTTTCTTTTGAATATTTTTCCTCTCTCCCGATGCTAAATACAACTCATGGGGGAGTAAAGCCATTTAACTTCTTTCTTATGAATATTCAAAGGATGTAAAAGTACAATGTGGTGGAGGGTCACAAGCCCTCCACTTTAACTTCTCCTTTTCTTCCTAATGAAACAACGGGCACTTGCCTCTCCTCTTAACGCGCCCTCCTCATATCCTTCCTCTTTCATCCCCAGCTGAGCATAGCATAAGATTTCTGCTTTGCTGATGCTTCTCTAGCATTAGTTTTACTTAATTGCTACTCTGATGTGTCGTGAAACAGGTTGAGTTGTCGCATCCAGATGCAGAGCTAAGATTACTAGAGATATTCCACCATAAGATTTACAAGGTATTACTTTCTTATTGGTTATTGCCTCAAAGCTAACCTTCTAATTTATTCCTTGATTTACTGCTTCTGGCAAATTCCACGTAATTGTTATGCAGTATCCTAAATAGGAGCTGTTAAAGCTCTGCTTCATCTGCACATTTAGTTTGCCGGTTCCTACAATGGTGGTTTTTCTACTCGTTTCTCTGGAGAGAACTGTCTTTCTTTGCATTACCTTTCCTTTTGTTCCTTGTGATTGCTTTTGTGCAGGTATTCCCAACTACAGAGAAGATAGGAAAGATAAATGACCAGTACTGGACGCTACGGGCTGAAGAGGTTCTCTTTCTCTTTCTCCCTTTCACTGAACCCTTTCTTCTCTTTTGAGAGGGGTAAAGTAAAAAAGAACAAAAATAGGAGTAAGACGGATAACAAGGAAAGTGATGTATAAGAAAAACACGAAAAAATGGAATCAGTAACAGATTCTTGCAAATGAGAGCAATACCAGTACTGGACGCTACGGGGCTGAAGAGGTTCTCCTTCTCTTTCTCCCTTTCACTGAACCCTTTCTTCTATTTTGAGAGGGGTAAAGTAAACAAGAACAAAAATAGGAGTAAGACGGATAACAAGGAAAGTGATGTATAAGAAAAACACGAAAAAATGGAATCAGTAACAGATTCTTGCAAATGAGAGCAATACCAGTACTGGACGCTACGGGCTGAAGAGGTTCTCCTTCTCTTTCTCCCTTTCACTGAACCCTTTCTTCTCTTTTGAGAGGGGTGAAGTAAAAAAGAACAAAAATAGGAGTAAGACGGATAACAAGGAAAGTGATGTATAAGAAAAACACGAAAAAATGGAATCAGTAACAGATTCTTGCAAATGAGAACAATACTAGAAGTTTGATGAACTGATGGTGGTTAAGTCATTAATATTAACGTGATGCTTTATCTAAAGGAAAGTGGTATTAGATCTTCATTTTGATGTTTCTGATATAAGTTTCCACTGGCATGAAAATTGCCTCATGTTTTTCAATTGAATCCTATGATAAGCATTGGACTGTTACATCAGAATTCATGGCATGAAATTTATTCAGAAGTAACATGGAATAGTTTTCCAAACCTGACATTCAGCATTAGATATGACCATGTGATATTTGAAGTTGTTTGTAGTGCAGCAGTTCATCATTGTGATCCTTCTTTCTTGCAGATACCTGAAGAAGAGAAAAATCTTGGCCCACATGATTGTTTAGTTCATGTATACCACTTTAATGAGGTGGCAACACAAGACCGACCGGTAAGATTCTTCTGGTACTTGTGCTATCCGCTCTCTGATATTTTTTCCCTTCACCCTAGGGAGGGAGGAGGAAAGAAATAAAAGAGAACAATAAGGAGACAACTTTTCTGCAGTCACTTGAAATTAAGAAATGTGTCTTATGTATCATTATATTATTGTCTCTAACAGCTACTTCAAAATTTTGGGAAACCATTTCTCTTGGTTATCCACGAGAATGAGACATTAGCTGAAGTTAAGGTGCGTATACAGAGGAAATTGCAGGTCCCAGATGAAGAGTTTGCTAAGGTAATTTGCAACTTGACGTTTCCATTTCTGTCAATGAGGGTTTCAATAGGTAGTTACAAGAATTCCTTTCTCATTTAGATCCTATATTAGGTAGTTACTTCTTTTGTTTACATTTTTCCAGTGGAAATTTGCATTCCTCTCGTCTGGTCTCCCTAACTACCTTCAGGACTTGGACATCTTGTCGAATCGTTTCCAGGTATTAAAATGAGTCCTCAAATCTGAAAAGAAAAATGCAAAACAGGAGTGGTGCTAAATTCATGATCTAGTCTCACGTCATCTTTGTCTGCTTAAATATTAGATTGTTTTACATCTTCTTGTTCCTCTGCAGCGAAGGGATGACGCTGGTGCTTGGGAGCAGTATCTAGGATTGAAGCATTCTGATGATGCTCCTAAAAGAACTCATGCAGCACATCAGGTAATTTGGGTATCTGGTTCTTACACGTGGGCATTACAATTCTGTGCTTAATCCCTAAGAAAGATTCTAAGAAGAGGCTTGGACTCATGACATAGTTTGACTTGACCAGGCTACTGTTGCCTACTAAAATTTCTATTTCTACTCGTTGTAGTGGTTTATTTGCTAGGAGTGGCATTGTCCATAAGAGAAAGCATTATCCATAGTGGCTACTTAATTGCGTGGAACATTTGTTTGTTTTTGTATTTATTTATTTTTTTTGAATGCTGATATTGCGCTGCCTTTTGTTCAAGATTTGCAAAATGATATTTACTTTAAGTTTAGTTGATTTACAACAGAGCAGTTGGCTTCAAAAATGTTCACCTGGAGAGTGGAACCAAGTTATTGTATTAGTGTCCCTGGGACCGAGTTAAAATGATCAAGATTGCCAGTATGGACTTAGTGTATATGTGAAGAAGTTTTTCTCGTGAACTGCCATTTAGATTGATTGAAAAGAATATTACAGGTCCACTGACTTATGATTCTTTCCTTTTGGCTACTGACAGAGTTTCCCACATAAGCTAGTTTCAATTGCAAGTAGTGTTCATTGCGAATGAGAATTGTAACTTATAAATTTCTCCTTTGATGTTGCAGAATCCGCACTCGTATGGGAAGCCTATGAAAATATACAACTAGTAACACAGCAGAAATGAAGACTGAATTCCACTAATAATCATTGCACTTGTTGCCAAGGCCCAAACATATAAAGTCAGTAGCAGCAGTGCCACTCGTTTGCTAAATACATGTTGTCTGGGATGAGAGTGAGTTACAAGCTAAGGCTATCTGCAAAATTTTTTGGGAGGGGTAGACATTTGGAGACATTGACTTTCAGCATTGTAACGAGTAAGAAAGTTTGAAAGTTCTATTGGGAGAGTCTGAATGTTGGTTATATTTCATGCAATATGAGACTGCAACTGCAATTATAATGAGATTGGTGGGATTAATGCATTTGAATTTCAAGGCTAAAGTCATAATGCGCGCCTAAACTTTTTCTCGTCTTTTATTTTGACACCTTATTTGAAATTTGTTTCCTATTTGAATACTTCAACAGTACTTTTAACAATTTTTTAAAATAAAGTTATTTTGGGATTTATATATATATATATGCTGTGTCATGTAAATTACTAATCAAAGGGAGAGCGTCCACAGGGTTTGCTGATTTTATCTCTGATATAAGATTCAGACAAAAATAAAGCTAGGATGGAATTGAATCTGCCAAATGTAAAGTTCAAACATTTTTTAATTAAAAGTAGGAGGATGTTTGTCCATCTGACAATAACTATAAGAAAAATTATTGTAATGTTTAATTTTCTGTAAAACTAAAAAAAGAAAATAGTTTCTTCATAAAACGACTCTGAAAAAGATTTCCCCTGAAGTCAAAGTGCGTAGAGACGCCAGCCTACTTGTGCCAATTGAAGGAAAGGATTTTAGCATCCGTTTAATGTCCAAGAACCTTCTTGTTTGTGTTTTTCTAAAATTGATTTTTCATCCAAATTTCAGTATAAGATCCGATTAAATTTGAATTTTGCTCTCAATTTTTTTTTCCATTTCAGGAGCTTGAATCTATAATCTCTATTAAGGTGAAACGATGTTGATTCCACCCCGATTCATATGCGTATGTTAAGTGTGGCGCAATTTATGGCATAGAGAATAATTTAGAAAAGTCCGGAAGGATCTAGACATGTGTGGAATTCTCTAGAGGAGTCTGGAAGGTTCTAGAGACATGTGGAATTCTCTAGAGAAGTAAATGTGGATCTTGAAGGAGGAACCTGAAAGGTTCTAGAATATTCAACACAGGGGTAGAGAATTCTTACATCTTGTAAAAATCTAAGATAATTTGGTAGAGATTTTTAGAAACTTATTTGTAGCCATTGAATCAAATTGATCCTAACCGTCCATTAGGGAGGTGGAATAGTATAAATAACACCCAATGACATTCATTTTGTAACCATCCAAGAATTCAAAATCAATTACTTTTATAACCACCTTCCATACTCTCTCATATTCTCCTTCACACACATTTTTTATTTATATATTGTGAGATTTTTGTTATTTTTTTTTTACTATCTAATACTTAATACATTATAATACTCCCATAATATGTTTTTATTTATATATTGTGAGAGTTTGTTAATTTTTTTTTACTATCTAATACTTAATATATTATAATACTCTTATAATATACATATTATCCATTGTGTGTGTTCCTCATTTTGTTATCTTGCATCCATTCTTTCAATTCTCAAATTTCATTATAATACTCTCATAATATACATATTATTCATATTGTATGTGTTCCTCATTTTGTTACTTATCTTGCATCCATTTTTTCATATTCTCAAATTTCTCACTTTATACACATTTTTGCTCGAACTCCACTCCCAACAACTTATTTATTAGGCTGCATTTATGTTCGGTGAACTTGACGCCTTTGTGTATCCAGAAAAAGTCTAAAAGAATTTAACTACTAAAGCTAGGAATTCAAAGTCAAAAACTTTTGAGATATGCCAAATATAAATGATAGGATCTATAAATAAAAGTCAGCCAAATAAGTTCTCTTTCTATCCTCACAACTTGCTCTAACATAGTCACATTTCTAAAATTATGAAAATTAAATTTAGACTTTATTTTGATAGAGGGATAATCAGCTAATATAAATGTTCCTAAAATTGAAACCTCAAATTCAAAGATATACTTAATTAAAATATCAACATATCCAATAATTTTTTTATATAAATAGAGCCACATCATATATTAAAAAGATGCAATTCGAAGGATTCAAATTGAGCCATTAGCCTTCATCTCGGCTCGACAGAAAGACCACAACTGACCCATAGAATAAATTTGGGTAAATTTTACTAAAAAAGTTATAGAATTTGCACCCCGTGAATTTCTATTTGTTCGAGTATGTAAATAAATTACAAATACGATCCAAGTAATAAATGCCCAAGTTTCTTTTGGGTCCCAATTTTAATATGATCCCCACGCTTCATTAGCCCATACCGCTCTCGAAAGGATTCCTATGATTAAAAAAGTAAATCCTAAACTAATAACCCGATAACTCCATTAATCCAATTGTTGAATCAATTGGAACCTGTAATAATTTTTAGCAGAAAAAAATGAAGTTAACTTATATTTACATAATTTCATATAATCCTAAATCTTTTAAAAATTTTCAAAAATCTCTTAAATGATACAAAATTGCAACACTTATTGATACAAATTACAATTTTTACTTCTCCATGTATCATAATTAAAATTTCTTAGTGTTCCTACATTTTCGACATGTATCACTGGTTGTGTTTTTTTAATCAAAAAGAAGAGATCTTTGATAATTTTGAAAAAAATTAATATTAATTGAAATTAGCTCTAAAAAGTATGAGATTTGTAAAAATGTCCAATTTTTTCCAAATTTAAAATATGAAAATTTTAATGAAAATGAATCCAAATAAATACATTAGTTAATCCTCTATGCATCGGAC